>DWCF01000866.1:0-37328 GCA_018230265.1 Delias oraia
GTCTGAATAAATATTTATAACTTATTATGGTTTTCACAGACCTAGGCCGTGCGAGTGTCTTTAGTATAAAGTCTTCACTGTGGGAGAAGGCTGAGAGACTCGTAGCTAAGTGGCTTAATAGGAATACCATGAAGCGAGTTTGAATCCCGGCATAATTATAAATTATAATTCTATTTATAAAGTATTTGGTTTCTGGAAGGACTTGATAGTGGCCGGGCGAGTGTCTTAATAATGTCACACCCGTGAGAGAGTCATGCTGAAGCATATGCAGACGCACTAATTGGGCCGGCTCAGCGACTACTCACCTTAAAACTTTACATGTACTGTGTTTAACTGAGTGAAGCCGGTAACACAAGTAAAACGCGGATTGTGGTACGGATGTCAATGTGCGGCAGTAATCACTTACCATAGAAGAGACCTGCCTGATCTGTTACACGCTAAACCATAAAAAAAACATGTATAGCGTCTTGCTAGTTAACAGAAAAGCCTAAAGCCTTCGAGTGAAAGCCACTTAAATCTTCGATGGAGCTTGCACCACTAACCCAGTTCACACGGTCAATGATGATACAAAAAAGGTATAAGAATCATCTTAAGCACTTTAGGTGCTTGGAAAAATATCATATTACAATCGAGCAGGAGTATCACCTAGGATAAGCGGTCCTCCGCCCATGGACACCCCTAGCCCTTGCAGTGGGCGCGGGTGCGTTACCAAAGTTGTCCGAAAAATTAATGCCATTTTTATTGTTCTTTTCCTTCATATGACGTTCTTTCAAAAGTCACGTATGAAAAATCAACAAAATAAATTTAAGTACATCAATACCTTGACATGAATGTTATTTTTAGCTATGAAGGTTTAATTTCTAATAGACTGCGGCGAAGCGAAGGACAACTCATGCACCACGGGTCAACGGCCCCGTGTCCTACTTATGCCTTGACGTCACAGCTACACCCTCCGACGTCACACGGCGGGGCCCATTCAAAACTGGAGCACCAACCCATCCCTGCAGCTTCGTGCACCATCGAGGCCTTGCTGTCCTTGTACGAAGTAGGAAATATTAAAGGTTAAACATTATTGTTATATAGCCTTCATTGAGGCTTCGTTATTGCTGTATACACATGGATAACTGCACCACAGGTCGCGTTTTTGTTGTGTTGCAGGGGTTTTACTCCTAAGCGGAATAATTTAAAGAGCTTTCAATATATACACTCAGCGAAATACAGTACAAATACCGTTTTATGTTGAACTTTCTGTGAGCCCATGCCCACTTCGGACGATCCGGCCCAAGTAGTGCATCGATATATTATGATTCAGCTCTCCAATGGGTGCAAATGTTTTGTAACATGACTTCATTTTTGTGAAATTGCAAGTGACTATATTTGTAATGAACTCTTCTACTTCGTTATACGACCTTTGTGTCAACATTTTTAATTGCTACCATGAACGACACGTTGTCGGCTATATTATTTAATACTATTCACATATTTTAATAATTCCCCATAACATAAAAAAGCGGAACAAATTAGTGTTTATATACCGTAAGATGTTTATTGTATAAAAGTGGTTATCGCTTAATTAATACGAAAGAACTGTGACGTGCACGGCACGCTTCAACGAACTTAATTATGCAAATATCAAGTAACCGTTCGAACGCTCCTAATATGTTGTATTAAAACGTGAAATATAACCGAAATATTGTATCTATGCAGACAAATCACAACGATTATACGCTATTTTGCTATATTACGCGCACATAGACAATATTATCTTGTTCTATGCGTCAAATGACAGCTGTCATTTGACAATATCCTGTCCGATATCGTGTATATGTTTTACATTGTCTTCTTCATGACTAGTTTAGAAATAGTTTTGTTAATTATCTTATTCCAATTGAATTATTATAACATATCTTAGAATTATAGAATAACATTATAAAAAGTTGCGCTAAATTAATATAATGTTGAATAAAATATCTTTCTTATAATAGATTAAGTTCAAGAATTATTTTATTCACTGGTAAAGAGATGAAGATAATAATATAAAACGGCTTAAATGTTGGCGAAAAATTCACAGTCTAATTGACAGCCTATGGAAGTTCTATGTATATTATTTAGTTCCAATTCAGTCTATAGTCAAATATAAAAAAGTGTTACAAGTGGCCGTAACCCATTTAACTCTTTTTTCTCTATGGTTTTTTGTAAATTGTCAGCCGATTTAGTTCACGATTGAAGATGAGCTTCGATATACTTGACGAACTGGAGCAGTGCTGAGTGGAGTTTGAAATGATTTTGAAACATCTATTTATGTCACAATCCTTGACACAAATAGGCGGAGGTCATGCCCTTTTGAGTGCTGCGAAGGTTTTATTCAATGAACGCGCGGTAATACTGGAACGGTTATCATCTATACTCACTAATGTAGCGTCAGTTGGAGCGCCAGCCTCAAATGTTCTATTATTACAGTCCCTTTATTTTCCAATAAAGGTTTAGAGGTCATGTCACCCAAAAATTACCCAAATCTGGACAAAGGTTCTATCTCAAGAAATAGTTCTAAAAAAGTAAAAAAAAAACGGTCTTTGAACGTCAAAATGAGTATAAAAATGAGTAGAAAATAAACTCAGTGGGTGTAATTTTTTTGCTTTCATGAGATACTTAAAATATTTAAAAAATTGTCTCTGAGAATGCCTGGCATGAACATCTTATTCCCAAGGTGTGACATAATTTAACAAATCTTTAACACAATATAATAGTATGCTAGTCACACAAACGTCCCTTAATAGTTTTTTTTAAATTTATTTACAGAAAGATTTTGAGCATTTTCTGGGCTCCTGTTGTAAAAGCGTATCGCATAACCTCTAAAAGAATTACTTAGTTTACTGAATCTGATCACTGATAAAACCAGTCTAAGCTTATTTCATATGTATCGATTATGAATGTTGCTTTTCTTGACAAAATCATTCATATTTTTTTGGACATACATTAGATTATTATAACTATTATTATAATTCATTTATTGGGAAAGCTAGAGGTCATATTATGCAAAGAGAACCTAAAAACCTGGATAAACTGATGGTGGTTGGAAATATCGAAGGAAGAAGGTGCCAGGGTTGAACAAAAACCGTTGGATCTGACCATGGGCTAGGTAGACGGGTCCCAACATACTATTTGCCTTGTAATTATAAAACGGGCTGGTATCCGCAACGCGACGTCATTATTGCAGCTAATTTGCGTGCCAGCTTCCTGGAAGAAGCTCAGCAGGCTTTTCACGTTACCGGCTACCTCCTACAATGACCCTGATATCCCGAGGTGCTGTGCCCTACATTCTGCCACCCCGGAGCATTCCAGTGGGATGTGGTTGACTGTCTCGTCCGCAGCGACGTAAGCCCTCCATAGAGGACTTTCTGTAAAACCCGGCGTATGTAAGTGTTTATTGAGGAATACATGATCAATTAGTTCTCTGACGCGATGGCTAGTCGAAGTTAGAGCCTCTTCATACCACGAACTGTGCGAGACAACTTGGTTTTTTTGTCGGAAGGGCGACTCTGGTCTGTCTGCATGTTTTCAGGGTTATCTAATATTATTGGTACTTGCCATTCACCCATACATAGTCTCGCTACAGTCAAAATGACTACTAAATCATATTTAAAAGATTTTGTAGGTTTACGCGAAATCGCGACGCAATACGAGTTTATGATACGTTTTAATTAAAATATAAATTCGGCCTACTTTAATTTACATCTCATCTTTCTTTACAAGATCTGTTTGAGAAATATCATCTTAATTAATGAAATTGTATTGTTTATATTTTCTTATCTCTCTTTATATATTTCATACCTGATTTTTTACCACTGATATAAAGAGGATATACGTTTTACGTATCTTGTGATTTTTTATAGTATAGTGGACAACGGAGCTGGTGGTTCTCCTATATGGTAAGCGAACACCGCCGCCAAAGGACTACCGTGCCACAGCCTCCGACAGGTTTTCATGGAAGTCCAAGGGGGTTGCGTATGTCCAGCAGTGGACGTCTTACGGTCGAAATAATGATGATGATTAATAATAATCTATCCCAAGTATTCACAGATTAATGGAAGGAAGTAGAAAGTAATTACAAAATGGGTTATTAAATTGAAACAAAATATAGTATTTAGAGTATATTGACGAATTCATCCGTAGTGTGTGCTGTCAAAAGTATCATCCTCGATTTGACACTTTAATTTAATGATTTGAAGGCCGGATGTACTGTCACTGTCAAGATAAGACTGAAAAGCGATTATTTCCAAGCCGTGCACGTATTTTTATGGAAGGTTGCCGTGAATGGGCGATAAAATTATAACTACCTCCGTTTAATGTCGTGTCAGTTTACTACATGACATGACCTAGCTCTGTATACGGTAATGGTGTCATTTCAATTTATTTAAGCCATAAATTATTCGGTATTGGGAAAGGCTAGACATTGGCCGGGCAACTATAACGATGTCACACCCTTGGGAGAGCCATGCTGAAGCATATGTTGACGCACTAATTGCACGGGCTTGTCTGAAGTCGTAGGCTCACAGAATACCTGCGTGAAATAGTATTTCTACTATATTTCGCTGTGAGTGAGAGTATCGGAGGCCCGTGAAATTATACTGTTAAAAGGCTTAATAAGCCGACAACACAACTAAAAAGGGATTGTGGCGCGGTTGTCCATGGGAAGCGGTGATCTCTATACCATAAAAAAATAGTTGTTGAACACATTATTTAAAAGATTCCCAAAATGCCATAGTTCAAAGAATATATAACAAAGAGAAGAAAAAATATAATACCTCTTTCGTATAAGGTGAAGATGTGTTTTTATATAAAACCTTATACTTAAATAACATATACAATAAGTGAAGATTTATTTCTATTTAATTTCAATGTGAAGGATTCTCGACTGTAGGCCTTATATACAATCCGTTCGTAAAGTGAGCGTGTCGGAAAAGGTGCATTGCGGTGTCGTCAGCCAACGTGATCGAGACGTTTTGTAGGCATTTCCATGTTCTTTTGTTTATGAAAGGCGGTGTGGCCTATGTCACGTATTAAGTTTTCAATGACCGATTAGTTCTAAATATTATAATAACTTTCAGAATTGTAACATTTTCAGGAGTGGGAGAGCCATGCTGAAGCATATGCTAACGCCTTAATTGGGCTGGCTCGTCCGAAGTGATGCCATGGCCTCAGGGAATACTCAGCGTTGTACTTGTACTTGAATCATTGCTTCTACGGTTTCTCTGACTCAGTGAGGGTATTAAATGCCATTAAAATGCCGCTTCAGTGACGTCAAAAGCTGGCAAAACAAGCAATGCGCGGTTGTTCATTTCTGTTGCCCGCTTTACTATTAAAAAACTTTTGTGTATATTACAAGTATAGCAAATAATCAAAAGTTTTTTAAGGTATAGCGGGTAACGGAATAGGTGGATCTTCTGTATGGTCGCCGCCGCCTATGGACAAAACGCGTCACGATCCGCGCAATGTTTTCGGCTTTTTACGCCACTTCAACGGTCTAGTTTCAGTGACACACAACGAGTACAAGTACTGTTTTACGCTGAAATTCTATGGTTTCACTAGGGTTTCCGTGGTTTCACTTCGGGCCAGCCCCATGAATCCATCGCCTTGAATCTCCTACGGATGAAATTTCCATACTTATGACAGAATTGTCGGGTAAGCGTGTTTGTAATACTTTTCCATAGTAAAGTTGTATAGGTGATGGAAGAATACAGGGCTAATGTACCAGAACGAGGCACATGCAAGCCACCGCCACTCGGTGGCACATTTGCCCGCACGCAGTCTTATTTATTAATGGAAAATCGTAGGCGTTGCGGGAAATATGCTGCTGTAATAATAAATGAAGCCTTTTAGATACTTAATGTTTAATATATGTAAATATTGTATTTTTATTAAGTCACTCTAGAGACTAAAGTATTTTATTCAAAGTTTTTATTAAGAGTCTGTATATTTTTCCTTTAATTATAATTGTTTTTGGTAATCTTCTGTTGTCTATGGTAGAGTGTAATTTGTCAGATTGCAACTATCTTAATTTTAATACAATATGTATAAAAATATAATTATTAGTTACTTTAGAAAGTAATATTATATAAAAAGGTGGTTTTTAATTTTGATTTCTTAACTTTAAAATTCCTTATTTATATAATAATAAGACATATTAAATTGGATTAAGTCGTGGATAACTATAATTAACTATGATTGGACTTAAAAAAATAACATTCGATGTTATTTTTTTAAGTCGTTCCAACTTTGTTTTTGGAAATTTACAAGATTTGCTTTAAGAAATGCTTTTGACGTGCTTTAAATATATTAAATTTAATAAAATCTCAGTATAGTTCGTTATACAAGAGAATAACAGATAGAAATACAAACAGGATAACAGGACTTTTGTTGGAAGGATTACCCCATCACAATGGACACGCGTTACGTAATCCAAATGTCGGTTGCGTAGACGGCTTTTTATACCTCAGTCAAAATCAGTTATTTAAATATAGCTCACTCATATAACATAAAAAAAATAATATAAAAAATTAGGATACACAAAAATTATAAGCGTTACGTTAAAACGGGATAGGGCGCTATATGCCCCGCCATACGTGACAGCCCTGGTGCACATCATTCCCCACACACACAAATACGAATAATAATAGAATAAGTTCTACTAGAAGAAGATAAGAATCTTATTTAACAATATTTATTATCGTTACATGATATTTACATTTAAATAGCAATGGGAAAAGACTTCAGTGCCTTAGTTTATTTCGCCAGTTCTTTTCAGTAAGCTTAGCGTGAAACCGGTGGTTGACTGATATCGAGGTTCAATGAATTTCATTTTGTAATTATATTGAATAAAAATATTTAAATTTATTTAATTTTGTCATACACCAACTCAAGAACAGATAAATTAGGTTGTGTTGCCGTCTTTTTATGTTCTACAATAGACTCACACAGCAAAAAATAGTAAAATCACGCTTGCATGTGAGCCCGTGGTATCACTTCAGACGACCAGGTGTGATTAGAGAATGCGTACAGCACATGAGTGAAAAGGGTATAAACAATTTCACTTCGAGTGTAAATAATGTATACACCGCGCAGCGTGAAACGTGACACGAAATGCGTATTTCTTAATAAATGCGGTTGTGTAACGAATTCTTGGCAGCACGCTGAACGAAACGTTTTAGTATTTTTTTCACGCGGTCACGTGAAAAAAAACTCCGATCACGTTGTCTGTGGCGGTGGTTCATGGCTGACGTCACGGGATGTCTTAAGTTTTTTTAAGTTCTAGCCTCATTTGACATGTTTTAGTACCAAATTTGTTGTTTAAAATAGATATTGTTGATGGCTTCACCCGTGGGAGAGCCATGCTGAAGCATATGCGGACGAACTAATTGGGCGGCTCATTCGAAGTGATACCACGGGCTCATTAAATACTCAATGTGAAACGGTACTTGTATTGTGTTTCGCTGAGTGAGTGAGGATATTTGAGTGAAAATGTAGCATTGTATGTATTTTGATAAGAGAACGCCGACGCACATAAACAAAGACGCTACAGACCGCCTATTGGTTGTGTTGCCGGTTTTTTTACGCCGCATAATCGGCTTTTAAGGGCTTCCAATATCCTTAATCATTTAGCGAAACAGTACAAGAACCGATTCATGCTAAGTATTTTGTGAGACCGTGGTACTTAAGGCGCGCCGGACGAATTAATGCGTCAGCATATGCTTCATGGCTCTTCCACGGGTGCGACAGTATTAAGAAACTCGACCGGCCACTTGTCAAATTATTCTAGAAACGGAATAAATTATAATTGTCAAAAGTTTCCGATATTTTGCGAGTTTGTATCTTTTGTATATTTAATTTAATGGCCATAAGCTATTCTTAGGAGGAAAATGATCTTCATTCTAATAACATTCGAATATTTTAATGGACCTCACAAAAACATCTAAAAATAGTACTTGATTTGGCCGCCAATCCGTCGTCTATATTTTTACGTTGTAGGTTTTGTAAACATCTTAAAACGAAATTACCGAACTTATTCATAAATATTAACTACAGAGAGGAAAATTTGGCGCTGGCGGATCTCCTGTATGGTAACACCGTCTCGAATGGACAACTGGAATGTACTTCGTATCCTGGGCTTGAGTTAAATGCCCAGTACAACCCCCGAGGGTTCTATTTCGGAAAAACGGCTCACAAAGAACTGAACTCAGAAGGGCTCACTGGAACCGGTAGAAATTCTCCCGGCTGATGCCGTGATGTTTGTGTATTGTGCTCCGAAGTTCCGAGTCCCACAAATCCTCTCTCAAGGAGGCAATGTAAATGCATTTCATCATGTTAATAAAGTGTCGTGGGTGTGTTGCCAACTGGTTATTGTTAGAAGGTCCTCAATTTTGGACGTAACCGTTAATAAATAAAGCATTTGCTTTGTGTCTATAGAAGTTTATTATATGTGGTTATATATAACATATTATTTGAATGAAATGTCTTTGAACTTCTGAATTGGCTTATTAGAATATATTTGACGAAACCATAATTAGAATTGTGTTCTCAATCACAGCGGGGAGTATATTTGGAATATATTTGGTGGATAGAATAAATTTAATTGATAATATTTTTTACAAATAAAAACGAAAAAAAATTAAAACATAATATGACGTTTTCTAATAATAATAACGCAAATGTAATGTAATTATTTTTTTATAAAGTTTAGCCAAAATCAATTTTGAACTAGTTTTTAGAAAATTATAAAATGAAATATCTAATAATTGTATCACGGAGAAACACTGTCAAATAGTTATAAAAAATTTTCAGTAATATTTTTAGGGACATATTAACTATTTTTACAGAGTCTTACATGATGATAGCCAATTTATGACGTTCAAAATCAAATTTTATCTCTGTTATAGCAGGAATATAACACAATTTTTATTTAATTTATAGGACGAATGCCTTAACGCTGTCTTACCCGTGGTAGACTTATGCTGAGGCATATGCCAACGTACAAATTGGCAACGTAATACCAGGAAATCCAGATACCAAACATAGATACGAACCTGAAACAGTACTTGTACTGTGTTTCACAGAGTGAGTGTAGTGATCGCAGCATTTGAAATTATATCGCCCAAGTGTGAAAACATGGCAACACAACCTAAGCACAGATGTAGGGCGGTTGTCCATGGGCAGCGATAATCTCTTACCAACCTTCACTGTTCCCCGCTATAAGTTAAAAAAACAACAAATCTTATACAGTTTTGGAAATTTGGTTAAAGTTATACCTATTTGTTCCGATCGATGTGCCACGTGATCTTTATAATTAATCTATTAATTGAAGCTGGCGAAAAGATTTAATTAAACAATTCTCACTTACTTTTGCGTCTTGAGGAATCGAAAACGTGATTTGATTTTTGGGTAAAACTGAGTTTTATATAGGATCGTAATAAAATCTCATTTCTTTACCTACATAGAATGTTAATATTTTTTTTATTTTTATGGTATAGCGGAAAACGGAGTGGGTATCCTATTAGCTAAGAGAACTCCGCTGCTTATGGACATCCGTGTTACAGTTCGCGTATTGGTTGTGTTGCCGGCCCTTTACACTGGTTAAGCAGCATATTTTAAGGACCGCCGATATTCTCACTCACTTAGCGAAACATAGTAGAAGTACTGTTTCAAATAATACAGCTACCATTTCACGCTGAGAAGACAATTAATAAGAAATATTAAACAGTAAGTTTAGAATGCATTCAATTTAGCATTAATTTTATGTATTTTATTATATTTTGATTGGGAACTGTGTTACTACGACAATCCGCGCTTGGGTTGTGTTGCCGGCTTATTACGCCGCTTAAGTCGCATTAAAGGGCCTCTGATATCCTCACTTACTCAGAGAAACACAGTACAAATATTTCACGTTGGTATTCTGAGAGGCCGTGGTATCTATTCAGACGAACTGGCCCATAGTTCGAAAGTGCTAAGAAATTCGATCGACCTCTGGCAAACGTTTCGAAATCGAATAAACTATGCATTTTTCTTCAAAGCAACTCATTCAAAGCATTGAACTCACTACGTAGTTTCGTACTTTTAAAAACACTTAGCCGTGAGATTCTCAAAATCTCTGGTAAATTATGGCTGTCCATGTCTATCCGCCTATAAAAACATTTATAACTTTTTAAAAACAGTCCCAGTTTAACATTATAAAAATGTTGAAAAATCTAGCCGTGTTCATTCGTTCTAACCTACCGCGTTCATTCATAGGAGGTCCAAGTATGACGTCATTGGGTCTTAAAAAACACACCCCCTGCCACACAAGTGCAGGCACCGCACGACCTACTGACCCAAAAGTCCCGTGACGTCAGCGTACAACCATCCCATTAGTACTGCCATCTAGTGATACACCATCCGTAATGGCTGAGCGGAACCTGTTTGGTCCTCACCTTCTAACTGTTCAATGGATTTTGTTCCGTTGATAAGATCCCGCAGTGTGTATTGCTAAGGTTCTTGTGTGCCTGCGTCAACCTTCATTCGTGGTCTAATAGTCTTTAGAGGACCTTCAATTATTATTAAAGCAGTATAATTGAGTTCATATATTAATTTATTAAAATATAACTGTTAAGGAAGTGTATGCCATACAATTGTATATGCTATAACATGGCGATTTTAAAAAAGGGCGTTTCCAAATGCTGTCCTCGCACCAGTGGACTAGCAGGGGCTTAGAGTCATTGTAAGAGATAAGCGGTTCCACGTCAATGGGCACCTCTCTCGCCTGCTGAGCTGCGGGTACGTTGACGGCTTTTTAGAGTTATCTATGCTCTTTGTTGAAGGTCCCCATGTTGTATTGGTGTGGAAAAATCTCTGCAATCAGCTGATTCCTCAATGTGTCAGTGAGTCACATAGCACCTAGGGAACGTCAAAGTAAATAAATAATTTAATTGCCACCCGTGGGAGAGACATTCTGAAGCATATGCTGACGCACTAATTGGACCGGCACGTCCGAAGGTTCACGAGTTCACAGAATACTCAGCGTGAATCGGTACTTCGCAGAGTGAGTGAGGATATCGCGGGTACTTAAAAGAGACTTAAAAAGCCGGCGGCACAATTGAATTCTCTTACCATATAGGAGGTCCTCCTGCTCCGTGTTTTGCTATAGTTACTATAAAAAAATATTGAGACTTCATGAATATATCTTTTTATTAATATAAAATTTATTTAATGAATTTAATAATATATTAAATAATAATATATATATATAATATAGAATCTCTATATACATATATAAATGTATATGTGCTGTTGTGAATTTTTTTGTACGCATTATCAAGATATACATCTTTTTCTTTAGAACTCAATCGTATATCTCTCATCGTTGAGGTTGCGTTTGTAAGAAACTTAAAAGCCTTTACTTCAGGTTAATATAAAGACTCACAAATAATTTTAGCGTAGAATCATACTATTGGTTGTTTTTTTATGGCATAGCAGGCAACGGAGCAGGTGGGTCAACCTATGGTGAGACAACACTGCCGCCATCTATGTTTTGGATTCAAAGATTATTAAGTGACGTTTTTAAGTAATTTTTATTGTTTATTCAAACATTCTTTACAAACGGAGTTTAATATTAATAAAATTAAAATAAATCTTAATAGTATTCTTTTAAATTTGTCACAATCAAGAATCTGTTACGAATCTATTCTTGGAATTAGAACGAATCTTTATTATTCAATGTCGCTTGTAGTTTGTTTTAATTTGCACCACAGGGAAAAGAGATCGGACTAGGTTTTACAATAATATAAATAAAACCTCATCGTGTTATAAATAAATAATTTGTACATTTCTTATTTCAGGTTTACAGCTACGATAAATTGTAGTCCCTTACACCTAGCTAAGTAAAAGCCAGTATTTTCCGTGGGAAAGTCATGCTGACGCATATGGAGACGTGCTAATTGTGCTCGCTCGTTCGGAGTGATACTACGAATCTGAAAATACCAGTGTACTTGCACTGTATTTTGTTGAGTGAGTGCGTATACCAGAAATCCACTAAGTTATACGCTATATAGCTTACTTAGTGTGAAAAGTCACCAACACAACCAAAGCTTGTGTTATAGCACGGCAGTCGATGGGCGGCTGTGTTGTTTTACTATCTAGGAGAACTACTTGTAGGGAGTACTATGTAAGTAGGCAGGCAGACGGGCAGGAAGCTCGCTCAGTATTAGCGGTACTCAACTCATGGGCATCCTCAGCACTTGCTGGGCTGTAGGTGCGTCTTCGACCTTTCAGGGATAAATAAGCTCTTTTGTTAAATGTCCCTCAGTTTTATTAGTTTTGAAATATCTATGCAAGTAGCTGATTTGACACAGTGGTGGCGCTTAAATAATGCATTAAAAATGTTCAGTTGTGGAACGACAAACATAGAGATGAAATTTTATACTCAGCCTCGATGTTCACTATTGAAATTCAGCTGTAGGAATGTAGCTAAACAGCTCTAAGATGCTGAGCGAAGCGACGTCTCTACACATTGCCAACTTGTCCCCTATTCTAAAGAGGTTGCAGTTGCAACTTATTATGCTTAATTTTGTCCGTGATTTGCAGCCATAGACACGAGGTACGTCAAACTTATAATGACCTTCTTGTTAAGGTGATCGTGTTAGAGTGGGCGGGAAATCCATTTCTTCTCCGAGAGTCTAATTAGTGAGAAATGTTTTAACAAAAGTTTCCATTAATTAATTTGTTTCATACAACATTATTCAATAGAGAATATTTCTTTACATTTTCTTGCTTTTTGAACACAGGATATGATTCAGGTATTTTATTTATAGCTTTATGATTCAATTAAAATATTTAATTTAAAAATGTAACTAACAAATTTAAGTTTTTGATTTTAATTAGAAAATATAATTTACTCCCATACTAATTACTCATTTTTTCCATTGTGGATATTATATGATATTCAGGTACTTTAGCTTTAAAATGGAATTATTAAGGTCTCTAAAATCTGAAAAAATAATTACCATTCTATAAGTATAAAAAGCTTAAAGCACAAAGCTGCTTAAAGTTGGCAAATAATTAAAAATAGATTTTCGAATATTTTATTATTAAATATCAAACTTACAATTACATAAAAATGACTTAAAACTACGCATTTTTAATATTTAATCTATCTACTTATTAGGACCTACAAAATACGATCTCAGTACGAGCAAACTTCTAAGAAATGACAATTAGAGAAATTAGCAAACCCTATTTGACAAACAATTTTAGAGATTACAAAATATTACCGAACAATGCTTATTTATTAATACGGTGAAGTTATATAATCTATTGCAATCTTGTGAATTTAGTCTATGGTTGAAAAACTGCATTCCACTAAAAAAATACTTAATATTTGAGAAGAGCTTTTATTTTGAACATTCCATTCCAATGTTATTTTTTATGATTTAGCGGACAACGGAGCAGGAGCAGTGTTCTCTTATATGGTAGGAGAACACCGCCACCCTTAACCAGGCGCGTCGTGCTCCGCGCTTGCTGTGTTGCTGGCCACCGGCAGTTCAATCGGCACTAAAACTTAAATTGAGAAAACCGCAAATTGTCACAAATACATATCAAAATTGTATTTGAAAAGGCACTATACTCAATACAGAACATTCAAAATTCTTCAATAATTGATGTTACATCGTATTGATAACATTAGGGCCAATCGGTTTCAATGTTGAATTGAGCAGTCTTTGACTTTCGCGGATCCTTCACTTGGTCCTTCCAATAACTATCTATTGATATGATTAGAGCATACGGCTTAAACTAACAGTCTTGATCTCCCACGGATACGTAGCTCTTTACCGATTCAGACCCACAGATGTGCACACCATATTACGTGGAACTCTCTGCGTTGGTAGACCAGATAACCCTCGTACATATGTGTATGTGATTGGTGGTCGGAGTATCCGCTTCGGTTGCGTCTGCTTCTTGGGTTGGCGGTTCCTATCACTTGGTGAAGTGGACTGCGAACGGGTTGAGATACTCAGATTTTGGAATACACGTCTCAGCGATACGGTGGACCTGTGACGTCTTCTGCGCTCGCATTCATCAGAACCTGAGTCACTATTTGAGCACGATGAGGGATCCTCACTCCGGCCAGTATCGCACGACATACTTTCGTTACTGCTGGAACTTCCCAAGGAGTCGTCGTCGTTCCGTCGCTGGAGACGTCGGCTGAGTGCCTTTAACAAGCGAGTGCCGCGAGGCAGCGTTTCGGACATTTCTTCAACCGGCGGGCAGACGACTATCTTCGGCGCCATGGACCCCCGACGAGGCTTGTTCGTGATAATGTCGACCGGTAGTTCACCGGTGAATCGTTCCGTAATGAAACCACCTTCCAATTTGTTTTTCATAGGGCCAATGTCTATTACACTTGTGCGAAAAATTAATCGAAGTTGATTCTCCGAGTATGTAAACTTTCACTGTATTCGACAATGTTTATTAGGCGATAGAGCGATGGGTGGTTTGTCACGTATGCGTCGTTAACTGACGGACGGTGGTTGGGTTGGCCGCTTTTATAGATAAAATTGCGCATGCGTGGTATACCTATTATGCATTAAGGTATACATGAAAACTTACCGCAGCTTAGGGGTTGTGTGTACATAAGAAGTTCTGCTATATACTAACGAAATAGAAATTATACAATAATATTTGTAAATAATAAACACTAAGAATGCTTTATGACAATTTCTTTAATATTATCGCTAACATCATCTAATTAAGACGGAAACCACTCAAATTTAAATATAGGATAACTTAGCCATTTATGAACGTCTTAATAACTAAAATTACAAGTTCTCGAAGAAGATCTTTATTTTTTTATGGTACAGTGGGCAACGGAGCAGGCATGTCTCCTATATAGTAAGAAATAACGGCCGTCAGTGCATACGCGATTAACAATACGCGCTTTAGTTGTGCCGGCAGGCTTTTACTGCTGGTGTAAGCGTCTTTTGATAGTTGTGTCGCAGACTTTTTTAATAGTATAGCAGATAAGGGAGCAGGTGGCTCTCCTATATGGTAAGAGAACATCGGCGCCCGTGGACCACGCCACGGTGCGCATATTAGTTGTGTTGCCGGCTTTTTACTCTACTTAGATGGCACTTTTTAAGGGAATCTGATATCCTCACTTTCTCAGAGAAATACAGTACCAGTACCGTTTCACGTTGAGTATTCTGTGAGACCGTGGTATCATTTTGGACCAGCCGGCCCAATTAATGCGTCCGAATATGCTTCAGCATGGCTCTGCCACGGTTGAAGACTTTTAAAGGTAATATTACCAGTAGTTCTGGCATCAAATAGACATGTATATGTATAATCGTATAACACTTAAGCTATTGTCATAAAACAAAAGAGTTTTCCCATAAAACAAAAGTGATCTTATCTTGATATTTAAAGGTTAAGTAATATTTAATTTTACGAGTTCGGATGTGCCGCTGGCGGGCGATCATATGTTCAGAAAATCTGACTGATGTTCTAGAAGTCATAACTGTTACTGTAATTAATAAAAATTTTTTTTTATAGCTGACAAATATTAATATTAAATAGCATTAACGACCAAAAGTTATCCATGGGCAGCGGTGATCTCTTACCGTAAAGGACATCCAGTTTTTTTCCATGGTAATGGAGCAAATGAGCCGTGAGAGAGCCATGCTGAAGCATACTCTGACGTACTAATTGGACCGGCTCGTAGGAAGTTATACCACAAACTCACAGAATACTCAGCATGAAACGGTACTTGAACTGTGTTTCGAAGAGTGAGTGAAGAGTGTTTAAGCTTAATCGGGATAAAAAGCCGGCTACACAGCATGCGCGGACTGTGGCGCGATTGGTAACGGGCGGCAGTGTTCTTTTACCTTATAGAAGAACCACTTGCTCCGTTCCCCACTATATAATAAAAAAATATTGGAAATATACAGAGTCTGGTAATGTCACAATCACATAAAATCTATTAAGAATCACGTTTTCAGGCGGCTACGAGAAATTCACGTTTTAAGACAAAAGTACAAGGCTTATGATTTTTGATTTACTATTGAAATAGATTTCATGTTTCGTTAGAGAAAAAAGTATAGTATTATAATATTATTTTTAATTTTTTCAAGAAAGTAAAAGCTGAATTGCGTCTCTCTGTTTAATCAAAAAACTAAATTTAAAGTCTTTATATCTAGTCTTATAAATTAACAATTATGTGTACATTATAAATTAGTAGTTACTAAAAAAAAATCTAATAAAACAATATAATGATATAATAAGGCTTTGTCTATGCTAGATAAAGAAAACTGTCTTATTTTATAAGGAGTCCAAGATTTCTTTACATATGTATGCATTTGCTACTAGCTAGAGATTTTTTTCCCCTATTTATTACTAATACTAAGATACAAAGAGTCTACATCTTTTTAAAATAGATTTAATATTTTTAAGAGGTATCGGGTTCGAATCCCGGTCCGAATAATTATAATTTATTCGGACTTTGGAAGGGATAGTGGCGTGTGTCTTAAGACTACCACGCCCGTGGGAGAGCCATGCTGAAGCATATGCTATGGTTCAAAATGGGCCTGCTTGTCCGAAGTTATACGACGAGTTCACGAAATACTCAGCGTAAAACGGTTCGCGTACTTCGCAAAGTGAGTGAATGAGGTCCTTGAAATTATGCCATTTAAGCGGCATAAAAAGCCGCCAACAGAACCAAGGCGCGGAATCTGGCGTAGTTGTTGGCAGCGGTGTTTTCTTAGCATACAGGATACCTACCTGTTGAGTTATCCGCTATATGGCACATACCCAACTATGAGCGCCTTTTTATGGTATAGCGGACAATTTAGCACCTGGGTCTCCTATATGGTAAGAGAACACCGCCGCTCATGGAAAACGGCATTTTAAGAGTTATATCCTCTGATATCCTCACTCACTCAGCGAAACAGTACAAGTACCGTTTCTTGACAAGTATTCTGAGAGCCCGTTGTATCATTTGGGACGAGCCAACCCAATTGACACGTCAGCATACGCTATTATAATTTAACAATTATTTATCATTATATATAATATTGTGAACAGTGTTTCTCGTGTAAGCATCATACAACTAAGTTGGCAGCTTCATTATTTCGGTGCGTCATACATCTACGTATTCATAACACAATTGTTCTAAATCCGTATCCACATGTACTCCATGTTATGGTGTCATGGCTTATAATAATTTTCTCGGCATTCGTGAACTTATGTAAACCTATTCAGATTGGATCGATATAACTTATATGACATTTAGGTAAAGCTGATTTCATAACCATTTCAGCTGTCCACTGCTGGACATCGGCCTCCCCTTTTGGCCTCCATGGGTCCATCCAGCGTCTTCCAGAGACTTTTACAAATATGTTTGTCCATTTATAGTCCGTGGTCTCTACTCTAGTACTTTTCGACCCAATCAACCATCTGCTCTGCCTGCAATGTGGCCTGCCCGTTGCCACTTCAATTTGCTGATTCGGCGGCCAACTTTTAATTTAATAAAATAAAAACTGATTTGCTTTTGCTTTAAAATTTTGATTAAAAACTGGAGGCAATCGGTGGCTCCGAAAGAATAAGCGATCTACCGCCTGTGGGACCAAGGATGTGTTGGTGGCATATTTGACAAGCGATCTACCGCCTGTGGGACCAAGGATGTGTTGGTGGCATATTTGACAAGCGATCAATTTCGTATTACGAGCAACGGAGTAAACGAATTTTCTCTATGGTGAAGGATTATCGCCAATGAACAGCCGCGCCACAATCCGCGATTTGGTTATGTTGCCGGCTTTTTACACCGTTCTTAAGGGCCTCCGATATCCTCACCACAGCGAAACATAGTAGATGCACCGTTTTAAGTACAACTTCCATTTCACGTTGAGTATTCTGTTAACCCATGGTATCAATTCTGACGATCCGGCTCAATTAATACGTCAGCTATGCTTCAGAATGGATCTCACACGGGGTTTTTGTTTGCCTTCCTATTTTCATAAAAAGGCTCTACTAATTAACCAAGGCATATAAGAGCCTTCTTTGTCCTTAAAAATACTATAAAATCTGTGAAGTATTACGACTTAGTTTCCATATAACAGTTATTAATATTGAACATACCGAAGTATGCGTTTGACGTGTATGGACAGGTATTTGGATCGATCTGCTGAAATGGTCACGTAACAGCGCGTAATATCTTCATTAAACTGTATTTCGATGACAGATTCACTGGTAATAGGATTAGCCACGGTAATGATTGCATGGACTCAGCTCCATAGAGCCTATATACAATAGTATCTGGTTAAGTCGAACTTCAGTTAGTAGAAAATCTCTGTATATAGACAAAAACATTTGTTCCCTTTCTTTTAAATACTAAGAGAATATCTTCAAACACTTCCTTTGCAGAGCCTCGTAGATTATTTAAGTGGTCTCATGAAGATCGCGGGCAACCGCTGGATTCAGGTCGCTTAAGGTGTCTTTGGGCCTACGTCTAGCAGTGGACTCTAATAGGCTCATTTTGAATAAGCTTAATATACGAACATTATCTCTTATGTTGGAAGGTATATTTGATAGTGTAAGGAATAGCGGCTTATGTGTTGCATCATAGAAACGCTATTGATTGTACAAAACTGAATTATATAACGATGAATACATATTTCACAAAGCTTCATAAAGCCATTAGATTACGGATTACGCACTTAGAAAGTTGCTTGAAACAAAATCAAATATCTTTTATTTATTTATATTTTCATTCGTGGTTGGGGCCATACTGAAGCATATGCTAACGCAATAATTGAGGAAGTGCTAGCACAGCCTCACAGAATCAGAATAAAATAGAAGTTAAAGTACTTAAAGCGGTGCTTCGAAGGGTTCCGCTGAGTGAATGAGGATATAGGGAGTCCTTATAAATTCCGTTTAAGCGATGAATAAATCCGCGAACACAACAAATGTGTGGATTGTGGCGCGATTGTCTATGGTCGGCGGTGTTCTCTTACCATATCAGAGGCCCACCTGAATCATTGTCCGTTATACTATAAAGAAATCATATTAATCTATACTAACTCTAAAATTGTTAGTGAAAGATATGGATTGGTTTTATTAAGTGGGAAGTTTAATATTTTCAATAACACATCATAGCAAAATAGTTGGTAAGCCTTTAATATTTAAGGGGATTAAAAATAGATTTTGTCCGATTTTCAGAGATACCCAATATTTTATTATGGTATAGCGTAAATCAGAACAGCTGGGTCCCCTGTATGGTAGTACAACACTGCCGAACATCACCAACCGCGAGACAGAGCTCGCATTGGTTGTGTTGCCGACATTTTATCCCGCAATAACATTATTTAAGGCCTCAGATACCCTCACTCATTCAAGGAAATTTTGATTTCAAGCTGGTTATTCTGTGAGCCCGTGTTTATCAGTTCGGGCGAGCAGGTCCAATAAGTGCATTAGCATATCATGCATCGACGTGGCTCTCTCACCCTAAAATCGGAATGATTGTATGTCACGGTGTCAATTGAAATATCACTAATAATTCTCATAAAATATTGCGTAATTCAATAAACCTAGTCATAAAATAATCTGATAGCAAACTGTTTGATATTCCAGTCATGCTTTGTTTGCCTTCGCTGACCTGTACTGTGTACTTATTCTGGAATATACTAGTTTAGGATTCTGGGTCTAAAACTGCGCAATTGTCTGCTAATTACTATTACTTGGTTTATGGTGGTGTTATTTTTGAGAGCATCGTAGCTAAGTGGTTTAATAGATCTACCATGACGCGAGAGCTATCGGGTTCGAAACCCGGGCCGGATAATTATAAATTATAATTAAATTTATAGTTTATTCGGTCTTTGGCAGTGGCTAGTGTGACACCCGTGGGAGAGCCATGCTGAAGAATACTTTCTTAAAAGAAAACTCAATCATTTTCACAAAATGGAGATCATTTTAAAGTATAATCTATTTCACTTAGCATTTCCTTTTTCCTGTTTTCTCGTGGGTAAAACCTACGATAGTATATAGCGAATAATAAAACAGGCCTTCTATGATGGTAAGAGTCACAACCCCACGCTTTGAATATGTTGCTGGCTTTTTCTATAGTATAGCGTACAACGGAGCAGGTGGGTCTCCTGTATGATAAGAGAACACCGCCTCCGATGGACAACCGCGCTACACCCCGCGCATTGCTTGTGTTGCCGGCTTTTTACGCCACTTAACCGGTATTTATAAGGGCCTGCAATATCCTCATTCACTCAGCGAAACACAGTACAAGTACTGTTTCACGTTGAGTATGGTCTCACTTCGGACGAGCCGGCCTTATTAGTGCGTCAGCATATGTGCTGACGCACTAACATATGCTGCTCATTTGCTTGGGAGAACAATCCTGAAGCATACTTCAGGATTGTTCCCCCACTAAGTTATTGTATTTAGAAAAATTGATCTTCACTATGCTCATATTCGCACTTTGACTCGGCCAAACACAGGACAATAACCATTTCATGCAAAATTAGTGCCTTAGCATATGCTATGCTAAGGCATTTACCATGCTAAAGCATATGCTTTACCATAGTTCTCCTATAGTCTTTTTTTTCCTAAGATTTGAACGCGTTTGGGAACAATCTTTCAACTTGTAGGAATTAAAATAACTTAATTAATAATAATTATTGTAATTTTTATCCTAAGTAAGATAATTGATTCTTAATGAATAAAGATATATTTTTTATTATAATAATAATCATATTAATTCGGTTTTTGTTTGACGCAAACCTCTTTAATTAATTGAAAACTCATTACACAATATTTCAAGATTAGTTTTTATCACTTACCTACGCGAAGGGCAATAATTATGTCTTAATTAATAAAAAAGATAAGGCTTATCTATTATCTCAATTATAATTATTTTATTATATAATAATATATCTAAATTGGTTTAGTCTGTCTGTGTAAGGTATTTAACTCAGAACACCAGCATGAAACTTGAACTAAGATTCACTGAGTGTATGGGGATAAAGCTTGTGAAATTGTATCGCTTAAATAATGTAAAAAGTCGGCGACACAAACTGTGGATTGTAGAAATGTCAATAGGTAGTGATCTCTTACCATATAGCAGATTCCTCTATTCCGTTGTCCGTATAAAATTATTATTAATATTAAGCATCCGAAATATTCATTTATTCTCAGGTATCATTTATTTATTTATTTATTTATTGTATCATTTATTCTAAGGTATCTGGCACAGTTTATTATTATTTAAAATAACTATATTCTTTTTAATTATTTAAGTTTTAACTAAACAAAAATGCTTAAACATATGCTGACGTACTAATTGGGCCGGCTCGTCCAAATTGATACCACGGGCCCACAGAATACCTACTCAGCGTGAAACGGTACTTGAACTGTGTTTCGCAGAGTGAGTAAGGATATCGGATGCCTTTAAAAGTGCCGCTTAAGCCGTAAAAAGCCGTCAACACGACCAATGCACGGAATGTGTCGCGGTTGTTCATGGGCGGCTGTGTTCTCTTACCATATAGAGGAGACTCACCTACTCCGTTATTCATTGTAGATAAAAAATTAAATATATATAAATATATTATACATAAAAAAATATATAAATATCAGAAAATGCAGGTAAAGAAGTGTTCTAATATGAACTCATTTGTATGTGGGAGGCTGTAGCAAAAACGAACAATAGTTAGTGCAAGACTATATTCAGTTGATGACAGATGTAAGGTATTACAATAATTGTCAAGCCGTATTCGGTACACGGATGTATGGAACAATACAAAATTCGTTAAGTACGTAAAGAAAAAGGATATCTGAAACCGTTTTTTGAGAGCCACGTAACTGAGTGGTTTTATAATTCTAACACGAAGCGGTGTCGAGTTGGAATCCCGGTGCGAACAAAAAATAATTTAATTTATAATTTATTCGATCTTTATAAGGGCTTGACAGTGGCCGGGCAATCGTTAACACTGCTACATCCGTGAGAGCCATGCTAAAGAATTTGCTGACATATTAATTGGGCCCGCTCGTTTTAAATTTTTATCACTTACCATTGCGAAGAGTGATAATTAAAAATATTAATTAATAACAGAGATATGACTTATCTTTTATTTTCATTATAATAATATTAACATACATTAACATCTGCAGAGGTTGTCTATGTAAGAATTTAAATTCATCTGAAGTGATATGACGAAATTATAGGATAGCAGAGTGAAATTGTGTACTGTTTCGCTAAGTTAGAATACCAGTGGCCCATCAAGCATCAACATCATAAAAAGGCGGTAGCCTTACACAATAAAAGCCTGAATTGCAGCACGATTGTTTGCCACATGCCAAATCGCAAAGAATGACAATTGACACTTGACAAATAGAAGTGTCAATAAGAGCAAGCCGGTTTGAATTAAGGTTTTATTTATTATTAGGTATATTGATAGTTAAATAATTGTTTTGTTATACAAACTTCGACGAATAAAATTAAGCTTAAACTTTCAAATGAGATCATTAAAAGTCATTTCATAGCCAGAAGTAGAACATTACCAAAACACCTAAAGTTAAATTCTCTAAGAGTAGTGTCAAAACATCTTGTTTGAACGAAACAGTCTTGTATGGTTTTCAAAGCTTAGACTTAATCGATCCTAATTTGTCATCCTATTATTTGCTATAACATTATTTTGAAGTTCAAGGGCAAATATTTAGTATATAATACAAATCTCTGAGATGGTTCATCAGTTACAGACATACAATTTTTTAAAAATGTTCGCTAAATTGGTAAGTTAAATGTTAACTCTTCATACTCAACGTTGCTTAACTTTTCACCCGTGGGAGCGACATGCTGCAGCATATGCTGACGCACTAATTGGGCCGGCTCGTCCGAAGTGAAACTACGGACTCACAGAATACTCAACGTGAAACGGTACTTGTACTGTGTTTCACAGAGTGAGTGAGGATATCGGAAGCCCTTAAAACAATGCCGTATAGTGGCGTAAAAAGCGCCGGCAACAGAACCAATGCGCGGATTGTGGCGCGGTTGTCTACATGGAGCGGTGTTCTATTACTATATCGGAGACCCACCTGCTCGGTTGTAAGCAATACCATAAAAAACTTGGTATATATTCTGTACAAAGATGATAAATAATTGATGCAATTGTTTTAATTTATGAGTTCGTGTAGTACATTTTTAAATATTTTCATTTCAATTTCAAATTCATTCAGTTTAGCAGTATTTCTTTATATTGTTGTGAATTATATTTTATTGTTAAGTACTTAAGTCAAGAGATTAATGTTGTGTTATATTTAATTCACAATGTATAAGTTTGTATCTAGTTCCTTAATTTACTTTTACCGTTGGCAATGTTCGCAATGCTGGCAGTAGTCCTGGCTGCACCGAAGCCTTCACCGTCCCCTCAATACCTCGCCTATACGGCTGGTCTGGACTACGTGTACCCTGGATCCGTGGCATCCATCATAACCCCTTACTCATCACAATTCTCCCCGCTTGCATATGGCTACCCTTCTGATTACTACTTGCGTTAAACAAACTTTGTATCACATGAAAATTTAATAAATACTCTTATAAAAATGGTGACTTTAGAGATATCTCCAAAACTTTAAGTAAATTGTCTTTTTTATTGTATAGTGAGCAACGGAGTAGGTAGGTGGGTTCCGTCTATGGTAAAAATAGATAACCGCCGCCCATAATAAATTATGATTATGTGAGTTTTAATTGCATTTTTATGCCGCTTACGCAGTATCACAAGCCTGCGATAGCCCCACTCACTCAGCGAAAAATAGTACAAGTATTTTTTATTATTGATGGTATAACAGATAATAGTGCAGGTGGGTGGGTCTTCTATATGGTAAGAAAACACCGCCGACCATGGCCAATCACGCTACAATCCGTGCATTGGTTGTGTTGCCGGCCTTTTAAGCCTTACGTTTTTAAGGGCCTCCGATATGCTCACTCACTCAGCGACACACAGTAGGAGCACCGTGTCAAGTACAACTACCATTTCATGTTGAGTATTCTGTGGTCCCGTGGTATCACGTCGAACGATTCGGTCCAATTAGTGCGTTAGAATTTGCTTCAGCGTGGCTTTACTACGGATGCAACAGTATTAAGATACTCGCCCGGCCACTGTCCTGCCCTTCCACAGACCGAATAAATTATAATTTTTCCGTACCGGGACTCGAACCCGATACCTCTTACGTCATGGTACACTTACAAAATAATTTAGATACGAGAATATCAAAAAATATTGTTTCACGCTGACATACTATGAGCCTGTGGTATTAATTGGGATGAGCCAGTTCAATTAGTGTCTCAGCATAGTTCTACGACGGGTAAGTCAGTCTCAAGACACTCGTCCAGCTGGTTTCAAAAACCAATAAACAAATTAATACGAACCGCTTATGAAAGCAAATATGTCGTCTTAAAACTGAAGCCAAATCAAATTTAAAGGCCACATAACCAACTACATACAAGTCACAAACTGCTTACAAACATGCCCAGATCTGAGAAGAGACAAACTCAACCGAGATAAACTTATTCTGTGTTAATAATCTTTTGTAAATTAATATTATGAAGTGGTATTTAAATCTCAATTCCAAGCGACTATAATATTAAAGAATACTACTTAAAAATCTAAATATTTTAATACATAATATTGTAATATATATCGGAGGTATCACAATATTGATTAATTTACCCGTGGGAGAGCCATGCTGACGCACTAATGGGGGCGGCTCGTCTGAAGTGTTACCACGGGCTCAGTGAATACCAACGTAAGACGAGAGTGAAACAAAAGAGTGAGGATATTGGAAGCCCTTGAAATTATACCATTAAAGCTACGTAAAAACCGGCAAAACAGCCTGACTGTGGCCCTTTTATGGGGATGGGCGCATCTCTTTCCATAGAGGAAACCCGTCTGCTCCATTGCCTGTTAAACCATATAAAGCTAAGCCATCGATATTAGTTACAATCAAATTTCAATTTACGTAATCAAAGCAAACTTCAATCAAGTCGCTAATCTTACATTGAACCAAATTGTTTGTTCAAAACTTTAAGTTAACAGAACCCATTATATGGGACGACGCTTAGATGAATGTAACTACGCAGCGAAAATTGATTTCACGCCTGTTACGGGACGTAGTCTGTGGCTCGCGCTCTAACTGAATGACTGAGCTGTCTTTGAGTCATCGCTGTCTTAGGAATGGCTTGACATATGTTAATTTACATTTGTTAAAAAAATGCTTTGATTAGATGAAAATGAATAATTTTCAACTTGAAAGTGAATTTCTTATATTTCTTATAAATCAGTTATAAGCAGAGTATGAAATTTCATCAATATATCGCTGTTTTACATTACAAATAAGCTTTTTTAAATGCATTCTGTGCCGCTCACCACAGTTATATGGAACCAGCTATCTACAGAGGTATTTCTAAAAACCTTTAAAAGAAGAGCGTATCTCAAAATCCAGCAATGTTAGGTCCAAAAAGGTGAACATGGGTTTTCATTTATAAACAAAAATCAATTAAAAGGTATAATTTATTCATTTATATATTGCCCGTGGGATTGCCACGCTGAAACATATACTAAAGCACTAATTTGGCCGACTCGTCCGAAGTGATAACACGGACTCACAGATACCCAGCGTGAAATGGTAGTTGAACTTTTATTGTATTTCACTGAGTGTGTGAGGATATCAGAGGCCTTTACAAAATGCCGCTGAAGTGGCTTAAAAAGCTGGCAGCACATCCACTACGTTGACTGTCTCTTACCATATAGAGGACCCATCTATTCCGTTGTCCGCTATATTATAAAAAATATATTTTCTTAATTTAAGAAGCCTTAATTTAATTATTAAATAAATTATTAATTTAAGAATTACGTCAAATACAAATAAATTAGTCTATAGTATATCTCTATAGTTTATTGGATTCCTGAGAGTGGATAAGCAATGGAATATCTAGCAACTATTCAAATTGCTCTGGATAGCACATAACTCATACCAACCTTTTTGTTTGACATTGAAATAGCACAATGATAAAACACTTAAATTATACAATATATTTTTATCTTTTTGTTTACTCAATTGACAGACTGCATGAACAGCCAAGATCTGAGAGGAACAGTCAAAAGCGAGCTTTGTTTGTAAACTTTTAAAGATTAACATGAACTGATATAACATTCAGATCTCAAGCGACAGTAATTATATCTACCATTCTTAAGAATTCTACTATTTTCTACTATGACCTATCTTTTCTCTTAAAATATAATACAAAGTTATATCAAATTATACAATGTAATGATGATATATATCAGTTTATTGAAATTACAAAAATAATTACAGTCATTTCTGAAAATGATATTTTTCTGGTAGAGAAGAAGTGAACGAGAGCTTCGTAGATAATTGGTTTAATAGGTCTACCATGAAGCGAAAGGTATCGGGTAAGAATCCCGATAAGTAGAACATATTCCGATATTTAAGGGCTTGATAGTGGCCGGGCGAGTGTCTTACTGCCGCACCCGTGAGGAGGAAGCATATATTAACTTGTTAAATGGGCCGATTGCTACCATGAGTTGATAAAATACTCAGCGTGAAATGGTAGTTGTACTTGAAATGGTACTTCTTCAGTGTTCTGCTAAGTGAGTGAGGACGTCGGAAGTCCTCAAAAATGCTGCTTAAGCGACGTAAAAAGCCAGCAACACAATAAAAGCACGGATTGTGGCGCAGTTGTCTATCGGCGGTGGTGTTCTGTTACCATTTAGAAGACCCACGTGCTCCGTTGTACATTATACCATAAAAAAAGTATCTAGGCAACAGTTAAAACTGGTTTCAATCCGTCAAGTAATTTCAAACAAACAAACAAATTCCTCTTTATAATATAAGTAGTTTAATGAATATAATATTATATTATTAATAGATAAAGATTAATTATTAATTGTGATCACTTACCATAACGACATTACGACCCTCAACTGCATTCATAATTGGTTTATCTTATTTAGTTATATAATTTAATTAATTCGTTTTTTATGTTGAAAAACTAATTTATATCTTTGTTTTTTTAAAAAGGAACTGTTGCAGTAATTAATAACTGACTTATAATAATATATTCTTTTGTTATATGATGTTGGAAACATAACGCACGACTTGGAGCCTTCAAAAGCTCACCTATCCCTAAAATGCCGGCAATACCCGAAAACCCGAAAAATAGATTTTATACATTCTTTTATTTTTCTATTTAGAAGAAAATGTAGCCTTCTTATGGTTCTAAGCTGCATCCCCACTAATTCAGCCAATTCAGTTCGGTCGTTCTTGAGTTATAAATATGTAATTAACAAGACTTTCTTTAAATATTTAGACTTGTGGAACCAGCAGAAAAAGTTTTTTTTAAATTTTTATTGTATAGCGGGCAACAGAGCAGGTGAGTCTCCTATATGGTAAGAACACCGCGCATTATATGTGTTGGCGGCTTCTTACGCCATTTAAGCGCCTCCCATATCCTCACTCACTCTGAGAAACACAGTATAAGTTCAGGCTTCTGTGAGCCCGTGGCATCACTTCGGACGCGCCAGCTCAATTGGTGCGTCAGTATATGTTGCATACTTCTATATCTTTTCTAATGAGACCACTAATTCTAATGCAGCTGCCTCATTGTGTGGTATACTTAAAATTGTTTCACAATGATTTTTCTTTAGTCTTGTCCACTCAGTGAACCATAACGACATTTGACTATATGCGTCTCAAAGTCTGCTTATAATTGTGCGCATTTTGCATCAACAAAGCATAACCTCATTGTGGATGTACATCTCGTTCAGTTTTTGTGCTCACAATTCACATTGATTCCCAATGAGCTCTTTTGTTTTTCCTCACTGCTAATGACCAATTCCAAGGACTCGAGTAGTGTATAAATGTTACTAAATTCATAAAACTACAACAGTGCGACTGTACATTTATACGGGTAACACATATTCAGGAGATTAACATGTTTGCTAAATTGGTAAGATTTTTATGTTATCAATTCAATAATTGCATTTAATACCCCATTTCATACCCCAAAGCGAGGGTAGCCAACTCAAACTTTATATTTATATAGAGCTGAAGAGTTTGTTTGTTTGGACGCGCTAATTTTAGCAAGCGCTGTTAAAATTGGAAAAATATTTTTTTAACTGCATAGCGGACAACGGAGCAGGTGGGTCACCTATATGGTAAGAGAACACCGCCGCCCATGTACAACCGCTCCACAATCCATTGGTTGTGTTTCCGCCTTTTTACGCACTTAAGCGGCAATTTTTAAGGGTCTCCGATATCCCCACTCCGTGAAACACAGTAGAAGCAACGTTTCTAGTATAACTACCATTACACGCTGAGTATTCTATGAGAACGTGGTATCACTTCGGACGATCCGACCCCTTTAGTGCGCCAGCATATGATTCAACATGGCACTCTCACAGGTGCAGAAGTTCTGAATTTAAAAATCCGTGCGAGGCCGAGATAAGCTATTAATTTTATGATATCCTTAGTCGGCAGACGTCGCCGTGCCCCATACCGCGTCCGACTTACATGACATTTTTTATTATATCTTGCCCAATTTTTACAATATCATTATAAATTATATCGTATGTGTTGTTCTGCTGTATGAGATATATTATTGTAAAATTTCATAAAAATCCATTGATTAGTTTTTGAGAGAGGGTAATATCCATCCAACTATCCTTATATTTTTCGTCTTTATAATATATCATACACTTTTTAAATTCGTTTATTGTAATTAAATATGTATCAATGTTAGTGTCTGAGTTATGATATTCAAAGCTCTTGTAACCTCTTAATCGGTGAAGAAAAATGGAAACAACGAAAGCGTGTATTATAGCATTGTTGTTCAAGGAGATGAAGGAAGAAGGAGATCTCTTACCATAAATAACTCACCCTGCTCCGTTGCTCGTTATACTAATAAAATATATAAAAACAAATTTTAGTTAATAATTTAAGGATTCATACTTATCATTTCTGGGAAAGAGAAAACAAGGATTGGTTATTTATGTAAGGTAATGGGTACGATCGCCGAATCACACAAATCAGACGTGAGAACAAAGATCATTTAGCCAGTATGTACTCGGTAACTTTCTAACGCGAGCTTTTGTCCTAAACATCAATGTTTCTCAACCTTTGGACAGCGAACCCTCGGGTGTCAAGAAATAAAATGTGTGTTACGACTACTTAACATTTAAGGATATGAAAAATAGACGTTGAACAACACTTAGACTTACTCACACTTACGAACAAAATTTCATAAAATCGTTCGAACGATAACAGAGAAGTTGTTAATAGACACCGCAAAACGATAATTTTATACATAAGATTATACATACAGTGAATCATAGAGTATATATATTTAAAATTAACTTATTTTCTGTTTTCGGACGTCTGAACACTTACAGATCTTCCTGTTCGCGGTTCTGGCTGTGGCAACTGCCCTACCACAACTGTACTCCGGTTATTACAACTCATATTCGGGTGGATACCCAAGCTACTACTCGGGTTACTCCACTCCCTCGGGGTACAGTGGATATGGAGGTTACGGAAGTTACGGGGGCCTCTACAACAACTACTACAACGGATATAATGGATACTATTAAACCTTCATTTTGTAATTGTTCATGGTCTATGGTAAAGAAATAAAATAAATACTGTTTATATTTGTCACTATGTTCGTTTAAATTTGTAGTATCTCTTAGAACTTTGGTATTTGTAGTTTTCTAGGCGCCTTTTTATCGTGTGGGGTGGCGTGGTGTATCAGTAGAACCACACTAAAGCTCTAAGAAATTTCATCTACTCAATTTTGGAGAATCCCTGTACATTTACGAAAATATAATGTATGTGCGCAAGAAACTTCATAAATTCAAATTAAATAGCGACCGCTATAATTTTAATACTAGGAATAAAGATGAAATAGCAGTACCTAGTTTTAGGCTATCTAAAATAAGTAAAACCTTCTTAGCAACTGTGTTATCTTAGCAATTATATTCGCTTATTTAATAAAATTCCTAAAGAGATACAGAAATACAGAAAGTAAATTCAAGAATGTCTTAAAAAATTACATTAATTAAGAAAACTTATAACATTAACCAAAACATAGAAGACAAAGATGCATGGAAACTTCTGCACAAGCACCAACTGGTACCTTTTAAACTAGCAAACATAAAATAAACCAACCATTGTAATCTGGCGATAAAAAACAATTAAACTCTATGAGTTTCTTGTTGGTTCTTCTCATAAGGGTATATCTTCCGAACAATGGTAGTTCTACTATTGTAAATTGACTTGCAAAAGTGCCCCCATGGGGCCTATTTGAATAAATGCTTTTGAGTTTGTTGAGTAACCTAGGAGTTCCGAAATGTTGTGCACTGTATATTGCTACTCCTGTACACTCAAGAAGGATATGAGCTACTGTTTCTTCTTCTATGCATGCTTTGCATAGAGGGCATATGCTCAGTAATTTAATTCATGAACGCAGTTTTATATTTTAAGGTAGGCGCTATTAAATACAAATGATTATTTGTTTTCATTATTGTCATGTCATATTATCCATGGATTTTATTATCACTTTTAATATAAAGCACATAATGGTAGATGGCTCTCCGGATGTTAAAAGATGATCTCCGCCGATGGCCAATCACGTAAGACGGTATTTTTGTCGTGTTGCCGCGTGAGCGATACATTTAATCGACGTAGGATATTACAGATAAATGCAGTACAATGACTGTTTCACACTGGTATTCTGTGAGTCCGTGGTATCACTCCGCATCAGCTCAGTGTGTCAGCTTATAAAACAATGTGGCTCTCAAACGGGGAGTTAAGACGCTTAATGTAAAGATAAATTATCTAATCTTAACAAAACTTTTTGTTTTTTCATTATCACACACACTAATAACAGACTGAAAATATTATAATATATAAGACATTTAATTAAGTTCAGTATGTGAAAATAAAATAACCTTACTTATTGAACATAATATAAATTAAGAAATACTAATTTAATTTAATATATATTAAATATCTTTTAAATAAACTAATAAGTAAATAGATTTAATTTAGAGTAAATAAAAATTCTTAAAAAACAAAAGAAATAACATTTAAAGACTTTACTTCATGTGCATTGATGATGCAACTTTTTATTCCAAAATAACCAAAAACATACACTCAAATGTTCAAAATCAAAGCCATGCGCCAAAGATAGACTACAAAAAAAATATAACACTTACTTTAAAGAGGCTTAATATATATAATGGTGAAAAATGGTGTTATTATTATTATTATTTTTGTATTAGTGTATTTCTAAGGTATTGAATCCATTACGATAATTATTCTACACGTGACAACGAATGCATTGAATCAACTTCCATTATGCGCATTTATTATTCTCAATTATAAATATCTAATAACTGGCGTTTATTCTATTAACACTTATATTTTTATTGAAATAAAAAATGTTTTACTTACTTGAACTTACTTGAATGATGAATGATTTCACGGTTCTTGATCTATAGAGTTTTTTTGTGAGGAAATGTGTTTACGCACTCCCATCTTGCAAGAGGATGTGTAGGACTCGGTACTTCGGAGTGCAATAGCCTAGATAAAAGCTCACAGCATCAGCTGGAAGAATTTCAGAAGATATTCAGTACCCCTTCAGGATTTCAGCTTATGTAATAATTGCGCCGGTTCGTCCGGAGATACCAAGTGCTCATATACCAGCGTGAAATTGTACTTGTGTTAAATTAAGGAATCAATAAGAATACCAAGGGATAATCAAGTTTAGCTGCTTGATCGTAATATGATTATATTTTATGGTATAGCGGACAAAGGAGCAGGTGAATTCTCCTATATGGTAAGAAACATCGGCGCCAATTGACAACCGTACCACAGTGCGCGCTTTGGAAATGTGCTGGCTTTTTACGCCGTGGTTTCACTTCGGACGCGCCGGACAAATTAGTGCGTCGGCATTCAGAGTGGCTCTCCCACGGGTGCATGTAGTGGTCTTATCATTAGGATCCATCTGTTTTGCTAAATAAAAAGATATGGAACCCTGTTATGATTATACCGCCTAACGCGGATACAATTAAACATAACCCTGCGAATACATTACCTGAGAAGATCAAGGGCAGACGACAGTGGCAGGGCGTGGTCAATCTTCATATATAAACTAGAGCAATGCCTTACAATCATCACTTGAGAAAATACATCAAGCAAAATGTTCTTCAGAATCGTAAGTACTTATCCTATACACATTATTAATTCTAACTGATAAAACAAATCTGACAATTACAATTAATAAACAACGTGTTTTGCTACCAAGAAGTTCATACAGTATATACAAACTTCTTGCTTGCCACACAGATAAAGTTAAAAATTCAGTAGCGGCGGGTTAGGAAAGTCAAATTGATTTGCTTCTATTTGCTTGACTTTGAAATAAATGCAATGATGAAACGTCAATGTATTTATGGCGGGAAGAGATTGTAATAGTACAAATATAAATTAAGTGATATATTTTCAAAATATCATCTTAAAACCAAGGATATCTTGAATTTTAGTTTTTCATGAGTACTTTTAGAGAGTTTTTTTTCTGTTAGCGATATTTTTGTAATGATCTTTTTGTGAGAAACTAAGATAACGAAAAAAATACTATTGAAATTGTTAATTCATTACATAATTTTTTTTTCTAATCCTTTACAAATAAAATTCAACCCAATGACAAAATTATATACAATATAATTATACAAACAATATTTTTCTTTATTTTTCGAAATATTATCAAATTTATTATCAAAGTCTGATCATATTTCAAACTTCTTTAGGTCTTCAGGTAACAAAGTTCTTACGAAATTAAATTATGCATGACTTCAATCATATTCAGATTACATACTCTGATATTTTACATATCAATGACATAAGATTTCAATACAATTTTCATGGCCTTATAATCTTTATTCACTGATTTATATGTAAATAATTTTAAAGTAACCTGAATTCTATTAAAGTAACCTGATGGCAACCTCTCTAACTTTGGGGCAAATCGTTTTGATTAATTGTGCTACTTATTAGGTCATAAAAAAATGAAATTGGCACTTCCTATTTCCTAACGTCTACGCTTCATCTTAATTTTGAATGAAAAAAAAATGCAATTCCTTGTTTATAATATTAACATGTTAATTTTAAAATAAAGGAATTGCATTTTTTTTCATTCAAAATTTAGTTAATTTGAAGACGTCCAGAAACAAACTGAATAGACATAGAAACGTAATTAATTTGAAATCATACCGATTTAATGTAATTAACAATTAATTTTTACCTAATATTAAACTATTAAGCTTAATCTTTTCATAGAGCCAAGATTGAATAGTATAGGTGACCCTTTGACACTTTCTCTGACCTCGCGTCTGTCAACACAATAGTGGCGTGGTGTTAAAAATACAGCCTAAAATATATTTGATTACACATCTCGTATGACCGATCTTATTAGACGACACTAATGAAACCCAACTTTTCGAAAAACATTACGAAAAAGAAACCTTAATTTATAGCGAAAATGTGTTACGTCACAGTTACAAAATTACATAACTGTTTTATTTTGGAAGTTTTCACAAAAACCTATAGATAAACACTTAATTATCTATAATTAATTTATTATGGTTATCAAATATGTACATCTCTGTTATCTATGCTAAATATTTGTGATTGAAAGCATTATAAAGCAGTTCAAAGAGAAAATAGATTGATTTATATTTTACCCTTGGAATATCTATGTTTATGAATATTCTGACGCATAAATTAGGTCAAAGCTTTGGCAGTGTTACTTGTATTTCGTTAAGTGAAGTTATCGGAGGCACATGACTTGCTTTTTAAAAAGCCGGCAACATAAAACATCAATTAAAACAATTATAAGAAATAAGTCAAAAACATTATTTATCTATATAATTTACATATTTATTTTTATTTACTACTTTATAATATAATTAACTATTTATATAAAATTGTATTTTCCTGTGGCAACATGTTAGAATTTACATAAGGAAATGTGAATGAAACAACTAAAGTTATAATTTGAGGTTGGTGTTCATACATTAATATTTTACTGTTATTTAATTATGCATAAAAATATTATAATTGCACGAATGATTTTAAGTTATTTATTGCACAGTTTTACACGATTACAGTGACAAAATAACTAAAAAATACTAGATTTTACATTAAATTATAAATAATTTAAAGGAAGCAACTACGAACGCAGTCATTCAATAGTGTTACCACAGAAAAGATTCTCTCACTCGACCACTGTTAATCCCTTCTAAAGACTGAATTGTATGTTTCAGCTTGCATTCTTCGCACTCGTGGCGGTAGCTTTCGCCGACCCGAAGCCAGATCCTCAAGTGGTTGCCTTCACTGCACCAGCAACCTTCCCCGCTTTCTACAGAGGTGGTTTCGTCCCAGGCTTCGGTTTCCCATACGCTTACAATCCCTACTTCGTGAGATAGATTATACCGCTTGACTTTTGATAGATTTCAACAAATGACTACAGCGTGTTTAATGGATATTTCAATAATATAAATTCAGTAAAAAAAAAGTTTTATTTACTTTCCTCTAGAGATAAAAATTAGTAAGAGTTAAACACAACTGAGTTTCTCTGCAATAAAAGAAACAACATTTAATGTTTCCAATTACCGCGTTGTTCCCAAATCACATTCTTTACAACCTCATTTCACCACAGACTACCATACCATAATATAAGAAGATACAGATACATAATATGAGAAAATTATATTTTTCTTTACGTGTATAAATGAAACCTATTTAGAGTGAATGTTATATGTTTATCTTTAGTTTGTCTGACGGATGGTGACATTGATGAATTTGAGTTGTATCATTCAAGTGCATATTTTTGTTTCATGGTTATAATTTGTATATATTCTATTCAAATTTCTCTATTTCTATTCAATATTCTATATAAATATTTATATGTACACAAAATTGGATGTTCACAATTATAATTTTTCATCATTTTCATCATCAGAATAAATTTCACAAAGTTTATTTAATCTATAGTACAGTTACATAATATCAAATTTGTCACATCACAAGATTCTAATGGCCGCGGTATTTTGTTTTTTTTACTAGTATAAAAGAGGTTATAATAATTGGTATTCAACTTTTTTATGGAAATTAAAGATATAATCTATAAAGTTGTAGATAGTATAAGATTTATATATCCCTAGATTGTGTATAGAGCCTCCAAAAGTGACCTTCTGCGTCGTGCCTTAATATAACAAAGAAGCCATAAAATTAAAATTCTCGCACTTTATAAATATTCAAAACAGTTTCCTTCAAAAAAATTAATTTTAATATAATCGACGCTTTATTAGGTGCTTAAAGTTTTTATACAAATAGAAATTACAAACATTTACGGAAATATGTAACAAACCTAATTTTAATGGATAAATAATTGAATAAATAAAGCATATTTTTAGTTATATTGGAATTAATAAATTGGATCAGCAATGCACCTGAAGTACCTGTTCTACAACTGAACATTTTTTAAAGCATTTTGTGCCACGCTCCATAACTCTGTGGAATCAGCTGCCAGCAGGGATATTTCCAAACCAACACGACTTGGAGATGTTAAAGAAAAGAGCGTACATATTCCTTAAATTCTTTATATAGATATATAGAATTATAAAGATTACATATTCTTTAATTTCCCCCCGGCTCCGCAAGGCTAGGGGTGTCCATGGGCGGAGGACCGCTTGCCTCAGTGAGCCTCCTGCTCGATTGCCACCGTTTTTATATAAATTAAAAAAACCTGAAGTAAAGGCTTTAAACTTTCTTTTATTTTTAAAGAGCAACACCAATTAGTCGTTCTTTAAATTATATTTACTAATTATTTAATACAATATCATTACATATATACTAATTATATCATAACCAATTAGTGGATCGTGGCGCGGTTGTCCATGGGCTACAGTGATATTTATTTTACTATTATTGCATTAATATTAAACACAAAAAAACAATGACAATATAAACATTTATTTAAATAGAACATGAACAACAAACCATAGATACATCAATCAACTATCATAGGCGTCTATCTGGCCTTGGAGCTACCTTGGAACCACTTCACTTCCGGTAGTACCAATCAGCGGCGTAGGCATACGGCAGGGAGTACGGTACAGATGCTGCAGATACCGCCACTGGAGCGTAGTCCTGGTAACTAAGAGCTGATCCATAGGAGTACCTGTAGTCCGATACGGCAGTGTACGGTAGAGCTCCGACGGTGGAGACAGAGGACAACGGTACTGAAGATATGGGGACGGAACTGAAAGGAGATACAGCACCAACAGATGTTACCAATGGAGCCGACGCGACATATGCGGCAGATGGTGCCAGAACCCCGTTGCCTATTACCACGGCTGGATCAGCGACGGCAAGTGATAGCATTGCTAAGGTGGTCTGCAAAGAAAATGGTAGGAGGGTTATTTTTTATGTTATAGTGAACAGCGGAGCAGACGGGTCTTCTATATAATAATAGAACACCGCAGCCTATAGACCACCGCGCCTTGCGTCGTAAAAATACGTCAAGATCGGATCCGTCAATCGGGAGTTGGTGAGTATATCAGAGGCTCTTGAAAATTACACTGAGGCGTAAAAAACCGGCAACACAACCGAAGCGTAGGTTGTTGTGCATTTGTCCATGGGCGCCGGTCATATCTTACCACATAGAAGTCTCGGCTGCTCCGTTGTCTATAAAAAAATCAGCGTGAACCGTTTCGCTGAGTGAGTATGAAATATAGCTTATAAAATATATGAGAAATAAATAAATGTGTAATTAACACAAACTGGAATGACTATTATAAACTCGCTACTTTGTTGTATATTAAACATTGTAAGCATTCTGTCACTGTTTGGCATATGTGAATTTGTGATTGTAAAAACGAGATAGAAAAGATTAGAATTTTGCGTAATAAATACATGGTAACTGGAATTATGTAGAGCTAAAATAATACAAGAATGTAGGTCTGAGTTAAAATCAAGATTGACTTAGGTCTCAGAACCGGTTTTTGCGTGAAAGAGTAACAAACAACAATCGCAACTAATTTTCGAGTTTATTCTATTAGTAAGACTAAAATTTCCGCATTTTACGCTGTAAAGTTAAGTTGTAAATCAATAATATTAGGCTTTTGTAATATTTTTATATTAGATTTATTTTAGTACATGGTAATATTTTATTA
>DWCF01000867.1:0-37311 GCA_018230265.1 Delias oraia
AAAAAGCCGGCAACACAACCAAAGCGCGGACTGTGGTGCGGTTGTTCATAAGCGGCGGTGTTCTCTTACCACATAGGAGACCCACCTGCTCCGTTGTCCGCTAATGAGTCAACATGCCTCGTCCACGAGCGAGACAGTGTTAAAACCCAGCCATTAGTCTCTTCTACAGACCGGCAAATTTCTAAACATATCTTTACACATACACCTGGTCTTGGTCTTGGTCTTGCAGCAAGAGTCTTGCAAGCCAAGAAATTACCTATTAGACTATTCATATTTATTAAGTTTACTTCAGATCTTAGAAAAGCCTATCAGAATAGGAACATTTTGAGCTTGAATTAGCACAGCCATAGTAAAGACCAACCAGATTTATAAAATATGTCTCAAGATTTAATGAGAAATTCCAAAAATCGCTGCCAAAAAATAGCTGAAAGACGCGCGAGTCTCGCAGGCTTAGTCTTGTTCTCGCCCAATTCTTACACGGTCAGTCTTGCTCTTGCTAAACTTAGGCGCTCTTGGTCTTGGTCTTGGTTGCATTTGGGCAACACTTAGCGAGAGTTAATGTAATTAATAGTGCAGTGATAATTTTTAATTTTGTTACGAGTATCAATTAAGCCGTGATAAAATCTGATAATATATTATCAATTTCCTATAAATCATTGATACCTAATAGATTAGATTGCGTGAAAGCTGTATGAATAATTTTAATCAATCATTTGTGATTTTTATATTTCTGCGGGAAAGGGAGAATTCGTTTCTTCTATATGGTAAGAGAACACTGCCCATGGACGACCGCGCCAATCCACGCTTTGAATGTGTTGCAGACTTGAGCGGTATAATTTCAAGGGCCTCCGATATCCTCACTTACACAGCGAATTGATTTAGTTTTATAATTTTACTGTCTGTTGTTCCTAAATAAATATAAAAAATGAAACACAGTACAAGTACCATAATAAAAAATATATAAAAAAATTGTAAACATAGTAATTTTTTTTTAACGAATGAGTATAATAATTACATAAAATAAAGTACATGATTTTATAAACATCATATTTTTAAATGTTACATCTAATTTATTATATAGCGAACAAATGGGCCTATAGACAAGCACGCCGCGTGAATGTGTTGCCGGCATTTCGCTCTAAATAAACTAACAGTACAACTCTCACACTGATATTCTTTAAGCCTATCTACGCCGGCCCTTGTAATTGCGTCAGCAGGAATCCTTTTAGGTTAATAAAGGTTGGTAACATTGCGTTTATTCAGCGTTTAGCCTCTACCTGCTTCGTGTACGTCCTTAAAGTATTACTTAGTTCCCCAGTGACGATGATTTGGCAAATCGCATTGTGAGGCTTACAAAATGGGCTGTTGCTAGGTATGCCGATAAGAAATTCATATCTCTGCGGTTATCATAATTTGGTGGACATGCACTGTGTAGCGAAAGAAATGTGTATTATATAAAATCATTTAGGTATACTTGTAAAGAAATTAATATTTCTTTATGTGAACTTGGCTCCGCTTTGACAATGTTACTGTGAAATGATATGTTTTGATTATTTATTTATTTCAACCACGCTTATAAAAAAATTAAATTAAAATATTTAATTATAACTATCTAATATTAAATAAATATCTAGTAAAAAATTCTCCCATACTCCTCCGAAGCGACTTTATTGATTTTTATGAAACTTTGAATGCATTGAGTAGGTCTGTAGATCGGCTGCTATTTTTATACGTGATATGGTTTGACCAACCCTAACATTTTTTTTTATTTTTTGAATATAACTTTATTTCTATTTTACAATCATTTGGAAAAAATACATATAGCCTTACATTTCAATTCTTCTACCATTATTCCTTATTCTATGGCAAAAGTTTGCCGGGTTCCAACTAGTATCAAAATAAAAATTATGAATAAAAGATAATAATAATAATTTATTCAGTATTCATGGACGTCCAAGAGGGAGGCCTGTGTCCAGCAGTGGACGTCTTACGGCTGAAATGAGGATGATGATGATTCGGTCCTTGAAGAGCATGGCAGTGGCCGGGCGAGTTTCAACACTGTCGTGCCTACTCGTGGGAAAGCCGTACTGACGCATTAATTGAGCCGGCTCGTCCAAAGTCTCGGCTCATAGAAATACAGCGTGAAACTTGTACTGTATTTCTCTGAGTGAATAAAGTCTTTGAATTACGCTATACTAATAATAATACCGCTTAAGCGGCGTAAAAAGCCGGCAACACAGCAAGCGCGTATTGTAGCACGGTTGGGGATGAGCGGCGGTGTTCTCTTTCCATTTAGGAGGCCCACCTGTTTTGTTGTCCGCTATACCATAGAAAAACCATTAAAAGTCGGTACAAAGTATAATATTTCGTATAGCCATACCTTAGAATTACTGCGTCTACAATTTCTCTTACTTTCACTGACACAGAAATGCAATTTGTCATTGGCATGATTCACTGTTGACCGGAGAAACACTCGCGAATTGTTTGACAACACATTGTCAAAATATTCACCAAATCCCTATAGACTGGTTCTGTCCTTCTCATACTTTGGGAGCAGGTGGGTCTCCTGTATGGTAAGAGAACATCGCCGCCTATCACCAACCGCGCCACATTACGCATTAGTTGTGTTGCTGGCTTTTGACACTTTTTAAGGGTTTCCGATATCCTCATTCACTCAGCGAAACACACTACAAGTACTGTATCACGCTGAGTATTCTGTGAGCTCGTGGTATCACTTCGGATGAGCCGGCCCAAATAGTGTCTCAATATATCCTTCAACATGGCTCACCCTCAGGAGAATCCTCAAAATGTATTATTTCTCTTAATCAAGTTAAATTTTTGTAAATATTTCCACATGAACAATATTAATTGTATATTAATTAATGTAAATATTCTTTATATTTTTTCGCTTTTACATAAATTATCCTTTTATTACCTGACCTTTAAGGAATATATACGCTCGTTTCTTGAAGGTCGGTCTCTATATGTTATTCTTTGGTCAAAATGCTAGTTTACGGTTATAATTTGTACCTCTCTTTGAATTTTGATTATATCTTTATTTCTGTGGTTATTTGTAAAATAATATTGGTAAAATTGTGATCACTACTCATAGAAGCCAAAAAAAAGAAGTCTTACTTTCTATTATGTAGCATAAAATGGGGACATGGAGATCCCTTGATGGTGTGAGCCATCGCCACTGAACACCGCGCCGCAAGGTTTGTTTCAGTTGTGTAAGCGACTTTTACATCGCTAAACCGGTATTATTTTATAACATATCCTCATTCATCAGCGAAACATTGAAGAAAATGGCGCGGTGTAGTCAATTGCCGTTTCTGCACTAGCCCTTTGGAAACGGCGCAAACTTAATTATAAGTATTTTTTATCAAGTGATTTTAAAATCCTATGAAATAATATATTTTTTATTTATTTTGAATAGACCAGGTACTCCTGTTCCGTAAGCAACGAAGCAGATGGGTCTCCTATATGGTAAGAGAAAATCGCCACCCATGAACAACCGCAGAGTGAGTGAGGATATCGAGGCTCTTAAGTTTGCCGCTTAAGCGGCGTAAAAAGTCGGCAACACAACCAATGCGCGAACTATGGCGCGGTTGTTCATGGGCGGTGGTGTTCTCTTTCCAGATAGGAGAGCCACTTGCTCCGTTGTCCGCTAAAGAATAAAAAAAGCACATGGCAGTATTTAAAAATCTTATTATTCTTCTTGCCTTTTTTTATTATATACATAGCGTTTATTTAATTATCATATAAAGCGTGCAACGGAAGAAGGTCTTTATCTGTGGTAAGAGATGACCGTCCATGGACAACTGCGCCACTCGCTTGAGCGGTATTACAAAAGATTCCGATATCCTCACTCATGAAAGGGAAACAAAGTTTTCACGCTGGTTCTGATCAATTATTTTTTTTATATAGTATAGCGGACAAGTAAGCAAGCAGGTGAGTCTCCTATATGGTAAGAGAACACCGCCGCGCATGGACAACTGCGCCACAGTCTGCGTATTGGTTGTGTTAGCGGCTCTTTATGCCGCTTGGCTTTTTGTGAGCCCGTTGAATGACTTTTGACGAGCCGGCCCAAATAGTGCGCCCGAATATACGTCAAATAGAGAATTATAATTTTTTTACCGGTGATTGAATCCGAAGCGAGAGGCTTCGTGATAGGCTTATAAGTTTATTATATTTTACCAAGAATCGACTCAACATACCTTCATAGGTATTTTATGAATACGAAAAATTCGTTTACATTTTGATAATGAAATGACCTAATATTTGATATCTTATCAGTTTTACGAAAAATGATTGATGAAATGGATTTTTAATTCACATTCAAAATCGTAAGGATTTATTTAACTTGAGAAATTTTCACCATTCTGAGGCACTGATTGGGTCGAAGTGATACCACGGGCTCACATGCCAGCGTGAAGAAGCATTTCGGCGAGGGAGTCAAGTTAGGCCCTTGACATTAAACCGTTTAAGTGGTGTAGAAAGGCAGGAAATCAAGGCATGGATGTTGTCCATGCGCTGTTGTCCAAGGGCAGTGGCGCTCTATATGTAGGTATATACTAGACGGTTAACTTTTGTAATGTGAAATAAACATAGTGCACCTATTTAATTTATTTTAATAAACAAATAAAATATTACCTATTACAATATTTATATATCAACAAATATTAATTTACATTTATTTTAATGTTAGTAAATATATTTTAAATGACATAATTTATTTTTAATTTTTACTTTATAAATACCAAAAAATAATTTCTCATATACTTGGTAAAGATAAGTATACATATAAATAAATTTATTCTAAATAGCACTATGTTATAATAATTTTAGAAGACATACCCAATAGTAAAAACACTTTTGAAAAACCTTCGCAAACCACACAACTCTACCCAGCGAGACATGCGCGCGCACTGAATATAAAAACTTTTCAGTTACAACATTATTCTTAAAAGAAATCTATGCTATCGTTATGCATATGAAATGGCCTTTTCGACATATGATCCGGTCTCTAAAAATACTGGATTAATTTATTTAATCACTAAATCACAACTGTCCCTAAAAGGCCGACAACGCACCACCTTACGGCCCACTTGTTCGGTTGCTTTCGTATTTCCATGGAGTGATACCAAGAGCTCAGATAATACCGCTTAAATGGCTTCATCGTTAAGCAACTTGGGTTTATATCCTCACTCAGTCATTCGAAATATCTGTCCCAGTTTCCATTATATAATAAAAAAATTAATATTCCATAGTCGTTGGACAAGCACCGCCTAGAATGTAAGCAATGGTTTCAAGTGACCTCAAAATAGAAAGTCATTATGGGGGCATTGATTCCTCCTTCATCCTTAAGGGCCTCCACCTTAACGATGCATAGAGTTAGCTTATAGCCTACGAAGCGAGGTTCGAATCTAAGTCCGGACAATTTTAATTTATTCAGTCTCTGGAGGGACTTGACAGTGGCCGGGCATTGTGTAATACAGTCGCACCTGCAGCATATGCAGACGCACTAATTCGGTTAGCTCGTCTGAAGCGATACCACGGCCTTACAGAATAACTAAAACAGTACTTCTACTGAGTTTCGCTAAGTGAATGAGAATATTGGAGGCTTACCGCTTAAGCGGCGTGAAAAGCCAGGCACGCAAGCGCGGACTGTGGCACGGTTGTTCAGGTGCGGCAGTGTTCTTTTAACATATAGTAACCCATGATGAAAAATAAAAGGTCTTATAAGTCTACCAAGCGAGGGATGAACAGCTACGAAACGCGGACTGAATGTAATTTTCATTTATTTCTAATTTATATTCGGTCTCTGGCATGGCTTAGCATATGCCTTGTGTCTTAAAAATGTTGAGTGTGATGAAATTTCTCACAGAACGCCGCAGCGACATGTGTCTTTCATACATTGCTTACCTAATGTAGTGCTGCGTAGAGGCTAGACTTAGGTTTGCTGTGTATATCTCAATACTTATTCTAATATCTCTCCCACGGGTGCGACAGTATTACGACACTCGCCCGGCCAATGTCAAGCCCTTCCAGAGACTAAATAAATTATAAATTAAATTGTGATTAAGATTCGAACCCGGTTTTATAAGTCCATCTCGCGGTGGACTTATAAAACCATTTAGCTACTAGGCTCATGATAAAGTTATTACAAAAATATGTTCGATTAATTGAACTATTAGCACAGATGTTTCGTTTCCTTATATTTAAATTAAGACAGCTTATTTGTAACATTATCATTTAAATAATTAATTATTTCCATCATCATTTCAGCCGTAACACGTCCACTTCTGGACACAGCCCCCTCCCCCCTTAATAATTAATATAGAATGTAAATTCAATTTTAATTGAGATCTGAATAGCTTTTAAAAAAAATATTAATCTTCTGTGAACATGTAAAGTACTAATACAGACGTTGTCCAGTACGATACGCAATGTAGCGAAACCAATTCTGAACCCTGCTGAAGATGATGGGCTTAATAAGCCCGAAAGACAGATACTCTAAAAACATTCCCCGGTTTGGGTCACATCAGTTCATTCGGGTCACACTGAACATAAGTTGTTCGGGTTTAACGGGTCTAAAATTGCTGAGGATTCATAATTGGACCGGATAAGCGTACTGGACAGAAAGACGGCTGCCATGTCCATGCCATGTCATAAAATATAACCCCATAAAAATAAATAAATAAATCAAATATTCTTTCATATTGGCTATCGAGGATAAACAGTATTTGCAATGTGCCTGTGAAATTATGACGCTCAATACGCGCAAAAGCCAACAACAGATCCTTGACTGTGGTGTGGTTGTCCATGGGTGGTAATGATCTCTTACCATAGAAGACCCGTCGGCTCCGTTGCTCGCTATACGATAAAATAAGGAATATCATTGCTGTGAAAAATCCCCAACACGGAAAAATTAAAATGAAAATACTTTAATCGTGAAAAATAATTATTAAATTTATTATTTTTATTATTTTTCTATAGTGGACAACGGAGCAGGTGGGTCTCCTTTAATGTAAGAGAACACCGCCGCCCATGAACAACTGCGGCACAGTCCGCGCATTGATTGTGCTGCCGGCTTTTTACGCCGCTTAAGCGACATTTTTAAGGCCCTCCGATATCTTTACTCACTGCAAATAAACAAACATCGTTTCACGCAGAGAATTCTGTGAGCCTGTGGTATCACTTCGGACGAGCCGGCCCATTTAGTGAGTCAGCATATGCTTTAGCATAGCTCTCCCACGGGTGACATTATATATATCTCTCCGGTAAATTCATATCCTAGTGTTCTGTCTCGTTCGCGCAAGAACAAATTCCGATCAGTGAAAGAATGACAGAACGAACAGAAATTTTTTTAAAATTCACATATTCCCAAGGAAGAAATTTTTAGCTCGATATAAAATTTTTCAATTGAGGATATCCTTACATTATAAGTCATGGGTATCGGGTAGGGCTGTCAAAATTGAAAAAAAAAAACAATTTTACGATAATATTATTGTACCTTAAGTGAAACCCCGTTTGAATAAAATATTAATTTTTTATAGTATAGCGGACAGCGGAGCTGGTATGTCTCCTATATGGTAAGAGGACACCGCTGCCCGAGGAAACGGCGCCACACTCCGCGCCTGTGTTGCTGGTTTTTTACGCCATTTTTAGGAGACTCCAATATCCTTAGTCACTCAGAGAAATATTAGAAGCACCGTTTCAATCTGAGTATTCTGTGAGACTGGCATCACTTCGGACGAGTTGATCCAATTAGTGCGTCAGCATATGCTTCAGCATGGCTCTCCCATGGGTGATATTATACATTGTCTGTGTATGTGGTAATTCGAGTGAGGCGACAACCCTACAGATCTAATATTAGCCGAGCAGTGAACTTTAAGTGTTAGTGACCTATATCTCGTGAAATTGTCTCCATCAATTTGTCACACGGCGGATCGCAAGTTCGATGACTGTGGAAAGTGGCTCTAGTTTTTTTTTTATGAGACTCATCTAGGATATGTCATCTACAACCCTTGCAGACATATTCGCAAATTTTGAAGGTATTTTTAAAATACTATTTTATGGAAACAGTGACAATGAAGCAGATAGATTTACCCGTGGGAGAGTCTTGCTGAAGCAATCTGAGGGAGAGCCACGCTGAAGCAACCCGTGGCAGAGCCTTGCTGAAGTAACCCATGGGAGACCCATGCTGGACGCACTAAATGGGCCGGCTCGTCCGAATGATAGCACGGCCTCACAGATATTGCTTAACGTGAAACGGTACTTGTGCTGTGATTCACTGAGTGAGTGAGGATATCGGAGGACCTTAAAAATACCGCTTAACTGGCGTAAAAAGCCGACAACACAACCAATGCACGGACTGTGGCGCGTTTGTCCATGGGCGGCGGTGTTCTCTTACCATGTCTGAGACCCACTTGCTCCGTTGCCTGCTATACCATAAAAATCGGTCTTTTGATGGACATCCCCAGCCATTGGTGGGTTGCTGACCTTTTAGGTACATGTAAGTAGTTTTTGAAGGTCGCCGATTCGTAATGGTTTGGAAATACTATTACAGGCAGCTGATTACATAGAATGATGATGCGTGGAACAAAACGAAACAAAATTGACTTTAAACATACGATCAAAACTATAGGCCGCCAACGCACCCGCGACCAAGCCCGGGTAAGGGTTGTCCATGGAGGGCCTAGCTGAGTATTCTTACCTTTTGCCTACCTTTATGAAAAAACTTCATTTAATTGATTTTATTTGTGCTTAATTTTTGTCTAGTAAAAACTTAGTAATATTTTTATTTAATATCTATTTGAATAGATAACTAACCGATCGTAAAACCTCCTAAAAGTTATGATATAATTTGAATTACATAATAAATGAGCCGGCTGAAATATGCCGATGCTTTTTACGAATGCCGATTCACTTATTGAGCTCGTCCGGTATGACACCACGGGCACACAGAACAAAACGACTCTCTTACAGTCATATTTATCGCTACTAGAGAGAGCTTTTGGGAGCCTTTTTTGACGGCTCCTGGCTATTACTAGAGTTTTCTTATATACCCAGGTTCGACTGTGTATGAAAGTATTTAATAAAACATGTATAAGAAATTGAGAGCCTCGTAGCTAAATGGTTGAATACGTCTACCATAAAGCGAGAGGTATCGGGTTTGAATCCCGGTCCGGACTATTATAATTTTTAAATTTAATAATTGAAGTTAATGTCGAACCCGTGGGTAAGCCAAGCTGAAGCATATGCACTAAATTGGCCGGCTCGTAAAGTGACACCACGGCTCACAGAATACTCAGCGTCAAATGATAATTGTACTTAAAACGGTAATTCTACTATTCGCTGATTCAGTATATCGTTAAAAGCCGACAACACAGCAAACGCGGAGTGTGGCGCAGTTGGTAATGCGCGACGGTGTTCTGTTACCATATAGGAGACCCAACCAGTTCCGTTGTCCGCTATACCATAAATAAATAAAAAACAGATTATAACGCCTCACAGCCAGTAAAAAGTGGAATCCGTGTTAATTAGATTACATTTAAGGAAGCATCTTGTTCATGTAATCCACATTTGCAAGGTTCTTTCGAAGGTATAACATTGCAGTGGGTTTTTCATGGCTCGACTGTCCAATACAATTTATTATAGCAAAAAAGCAAATTTATTTTTATTAGAGCGAACAAAAACACGCGGGTTCTGATTATTTTTATAGTATATCGGAAAACGGAGAAGGTGGGTCTCCTATATGGTAAGTGTACACCGCCACCGGTTACCAAAGCGCTTGTTGTGTTGCTGGCTTTTTACGCCGCTTCAGTGGTATAATTTCAAGGGCCTCCGATATCCTCACTCACTCATCGAAACACAACGAGACTTTTTCACGCTGGGCATTCTGTAAGCCCATATTACTTCGGACGAGCTGACTCAATTAATGCTGACGCATATGCTTCAGCATAGTTCTCCCACGGATGACATTTATAAAAGATATTAATAATAATGTTGGCAATCCAAGACGTTGATTTACGTATCTTCTAACAAACGTATAACATAATATTTATAACTCAAGAACGGCTGAATTGATTTTGATAAAAATTGGTGGGGAGGTAGCTTAGAACCAGGAGAAGGATATAGGCTTTTATCCGAATACAAAAATGGAGGCTCATGTTTTTAGAGTATCTGTTTTTCGGGTTTAGTGGGCCCATGGATTGTTAAGAGTTCATAATTGGACCCGGTAGGTTACGTATCGGAGGATTGTCTTCCGAATCCACTAGTATTTAGATAAAATGTTTATAATAAAAATATCGGATGCTGCGTTATTTTTTTAATAGCTGACGCCATTGTTAATTGTTCGTATAAGTTTACAAATATAGATATTTCCATTTATATTGTTTGTTTGTTTCAATAAACTAGAACAATTAAACATTAATTGGGATATTGGAATCACACGGTTTTATGCTCCTTATTTTCATCATAATATTTTGCCGATCGACCAGTTTCCAGCTTTTACTTTTCCCTCAACTCAACGCCAATACGCCTCTGCAGAGTTTTCAGCATGACACAAGCAGTTTTCCTAAAGGATGGTCAAAAGACATCCGGAGGTCCGTTCAGAAAACGCCAGCGTTAACATGACGTTAGTCCATGGGCGGCGATGGTTTTTTGTCCGCTATATATAAAAAAATATAGCTTAATCCAGCAGGCTATCATATAATACTTTTTTATGAAAAGGAAGGCAAACAAGCAACAATACCACCTAGGATAAGTGATTCTCCGCCCATGGACATTCCCAGCTGTTACATGGTCGTGGTGCTACTGGTGTTTTAGGGATAGGCTCTTTTGAAGATCTGGAAGGCGGATTGGTTTGGAAATACTTCTGCAGGCGGCACAAAACGCTCAGTTATAAAACGCCAAACATTGAAGTGACAAAGAAATGATATTCTGTCTGAATGTTCGATGATGAAATTCAGCAGATATTAATCTTAACAGCTCGTCAGATTATTTCCCGTGATGAAGCGATAGATGATGCTGAGGAACCAACCCACATAATGACAGTGAAGCTGATCGGAAAGGACGGTGGAAGGGTATCGACGATTTGAACCGCTTTACGCTGAATGCGACCAGTAAGATAATCCATAAACAATGGAATCCGAATCCATACAGCCAATCCATACCATATAAGAATATGGTTTGTTTCTTAAAGGATTGATTTAACTGGTTTAATATTTTTTAAATACTTAAAGCCAGGACTAATTGAGTAAAGGGAAAACCGAAATAACAGAAAGTATGCAGTTTAAGCGACGCAAAAAGCCTGCAACACAAAGATTGTGCGGTGATGTTATCTTACTGTTGTGTTGTTGCTGGCTTTTTACGCCAGATCTCCTCTGATATCCTCACTATCCTCACTAATTCAGCGAAACTTAGTACACTAGGTATTTACCGTTTCAGGCTAAGCATTTTATGAGCCCGTGGTATCACTCAGACGAGTCTCTTCCAAGTGTATATAAATAAAATACAATATAAACTTTTGAAAATAGGTAAAATTTATATTAAATCCAAAGAAAAATATTCGCTCTGGGAAGATATTATGACCTGTAACCTTCAATACTTCAGAAATGTTGAGATATTGGAAAATTGTCAATCTTTTTCAAATTTAATGTAGACATGTCATAGGGATATGAGTTGGAAAATGCTTTAATTTATTATTTTCGGGATTTTTCGTATGCAATGGTCTTAGTCCGGGATTATCCTGGTTTAATAATTTAATGACCGGGTAAAACGGTCTGTAATTCTGGAAATACATAAAAACTACTAGTATCTGCAATTTACCGGGATGTTCCGGACTATACGTTTAGGTTATATTGTTTCCCTTTCCCTTTCCCGTTGTTTTTGCAAAATTTGTAATGTTAATTTAGTTAAGTATAAATTTAGTGTTATAATAGTTTGGGAGAGGCCTCAAAGATACAAGGCACGCCTAGATCCATTAAAAATTATCTCACCGTATGACAGAGTGCGCATGCTTATCGCCTCATTCAGGCCGGACAAGGACAAATATATAATTTTAAGACCTCGAAAATTAGGTAAAACCTCTTTAGATCATTATGTCATTCGATCAATTAAAAAAAAATGAAATGTCAAATTCAAAAATGGGACGGCGCTAACGCCGCATTACGCATTTTTAGGTCATTGCTTGTAGGTCACTATATTATAATAAAATTATTAGAATAAAATATCACTTAGATAATTAAATAAGTACTTACCTATTTTCGAAATTACTGTTACACAAACATCACACGCTCATTATAAATAAGTTGTATATTTTTGAACGCGCCGAACGTGGGTTTTATTTATAAAAGTCGCCGTTCTTGGTGTTTTTGTCGTGGCCGGTGCATGAACGTATGGAATAAAAAAATCAATCGGGAGACAGCACTAGGCGGTAGCCATTTTGAAACTGCTTCTCGATGCCTGGACTCGCGCATGCGCCCCAGCCCGTATAAATATAGACTAAATATTATCCCATTGCTAGCGCTAAAATACGCCTACCGCAAACTTAAAAAATTATCCTTTTCAAAATATTTAAACTTATTTTAAACCAAAATATAAAAGGAAGGTAAATACTGTTACGGACTTTTTGTTAGCATTATCAAGCTACAACTCAATCATATATCTTTTATCTTTAAAGCAGCGTTCGTAAGAACCATCGTTCCTTCTTTACAAATCCGATTACCACGAAAAAGACTTTTGAGAGAAGAGAACGAGAAGATTTTTGGTTAATATATTTTTTATTCTATATCGGACAACGGAGAAGTTGGGTCTCCTATATGGTAAGAGAACACCGCCACCCATTAACAACCGCGCTACAGTCCGAGCATTGTGATGATAGCTTTTTACGCCGCTTTACCGTGCCACTTTTAAGAGCCTCCAATATCCATACCCACTTAGCGAAACACAGCAGAACAAGTACCGTTTCACGCTGAGTCTCCTGTGAGCCTTTGGTATCACTTCGGACGAGCCGTACCAATTAGTGCGTCAGCATATACTTCACCATGGCTCTCTCATGGATGATTTGTATTATATACAAATAACGTATCTTTGTATTGATAAAAGAATTTTCAATATCGGTTCAGTAGATCCACAGATTCCCCTAAACCTCCAAACTTTAGCACTAATTCTTATATTATAAGAATAATGTTTAAAATTTCAAACCCCGATGATAAGTCTGTAGCCTAAAAACTAGTGTTCTTTAGACTTTAAGTAGACTTTTATCTTGAAAATTTCATATAACGATTCTCAAATGCATTATGATAGTTAGGTATAAAACTTCCTCGGCTTTTCATATTTGTTTTAATGAATACTCTCACTTAGTGTTGCCCAAATGCAGTCTTGATCTTGCATTTTTGCATGGCCAAGACCGTCTAATTTTAGCAAAACCATGACTAGCCGTGTAAAACTTGAGCAAGAACAAGTATTAACATTAACAACATGAACAAATATTAACAAGTATTTTTACTGGCAGTGATTTGTGGTATATCTCATTAAATCTTTAGACATTTATAAATCTGATTGGTTTTTACTATGGCTATGCTAATTCAAGCCCAAAATATTCCTATTCTGTGAGGGTTCTCTAAGATCTGAAGTGAATAAATAGCAATTGTCTAATATGTAATTGTAAGACTCGTGCAGCAAAACCAAGACTGGGAACGCAATATCAAGACCAAGACCAATACCAGATGTATTTGCGAAAGATCAAGACTGGCTAAGTCTTGTATTTGGGCAATACTACTCTATATGATCAATTAAAACATAATTATAATCTAATTTTTTAATTGTTTTAGTATCAACAAATGTTTATATGACCAACAATTTTGTTTTACCAAAGTACTTACGTAGTATCACAGATGCAGTCATTAGTCTTTCTCAGGGAAATATTTAGTGCTTGGAGGGCATTTCTTGCAAACTCTCTAAAACTTTTGATAGCTTTGCTGTGGGCCAATGATATACCATGATATTACTAATTGGGCCAGCTAGTCCGAAGTGATAGCACGAGCTCACAGAATACTCAACGTGAAATGGTAGTTGTACTTGAAACGGTGCTTCTAACGAATTTCGCTGAGTGAGGATATCGTAGGCCCTTAAACATGCTGCTTAAGCAGCGTATAAAGCCAACAACACAATTAATGCGCGGACTGTGGCACGGTTGCGCACGGGCGGCGGTGTTCTCTTACCTTATAGGAGACCCACCAGTTCTGTTAACCGCTATACCTTAAAAATACCATGATATATTTGGAAACATTAATCTCAAGATCGTAACAGGTCTTTGGGGAAGGCCTATGTCCAGTAGTGGACTTGAATAGGCTGATGATGATGATGAATTTGATTTTTCAAAGAAAAATGAAATTCATTGCCGGAATCTTAGGAATAAAAATAAACTCGCTATGCCAAAATTTAGATTATAAAACTAAACTAAAAACTCGTAAACTAAATTAATAAATTCATTAATAATAATTAATTTAATAAACTCGTCTTTTATGGATGACTGTATACGGTTCTAGGATTTAATTCCAGAAAAAGTAACATAATAGCGGAAGTAAATTCAAACATTGCATAAAATATGTATTGTGTAATAAGGCATATTATAAAAAAGACGACTTCCTGATCTACAAGGAAATCTGACTAATTGTGAATAAAAGTGTTATTCTGTTTATTTTTAAGAGAAGATGTGTTGCTGTCAATTTTTGCCATTTCCTCTTTCAGCGAAAACACCTTTTGAAATGGTAGTAGAGTCCAAATTTGACGTTTAAAAAGTGGTGTACTTTATATTCTATTTTAAAAAATATTTTGAATTTGTATATAATTTTTTTGTAATTTATGAGATCATTAAAAATTTTTTTATTAGAATATATAAATATTATTAGATTTATATTAACAACCAGTAACTCACTCCGGCCTCGCACGTATTTTTAAACATCAGAAATTATAATTTTAACACAACACAAACACATTTATATGTAGTTTTTAGACCTTGGGTTACATTGTTAGGTATCCTTATTTTTTTTGAAAACCTAATATAGCCTTACTCGATAAATGGATTATCCAAAACTGAAAGAATTTTTCAAATCAGACCAGTAGTTTATGAGATTATCGCGCTAAAACAAACTCTTCTGCTTTATAATATTAATTAACAATTATATGATTAGATAATATTGTAATTACATACATTAGTATTATTTATGCCTTATAGCAGACAACTGAGCAGGTGAGTCTCCTATGTGGTAAGAGAACACCGCCGCCCAACACCAACCGCGCCACAAGTCCTTCGATATCGTCACTCACTTTGAGAAACACAGTACAAGTACCGTTTCACGCTGAGTATTCTGTGAGTTATTTTATTATTATTATTAGGATGTAAGTATGGTCCACAGGTGACACCACGGGCCTCCATAAGTTTTAGCATGTTCCAAAACCATTGGAATTCCACCATACATGTCATTGATGCTTGAACGTGTTTACTTCATGGTTTGTCATAAAGTTTTTATGGTATATCAGAAAAGGGAGCAGGTAAGAGAACACCGCCGCCCTTAACCAACCGCGCCACGGTCCGTGCTTTAGTTGTGTCGACGGCTTTTTACGCCGCTTAAGCGGCATAATTCCAAGAGCTATATACAGCTTAATTACTCAGCAAAAAAAAAACGATTAAAACAGCAATTATCATTTATTCAAACTTAACAATACTTAATACTACTTCATATCTTCATCTTTGAGTTCAATTTTATCGCTGCTTTTGATAATCTCATCGATCCTATGCAAGTCTTTCAGCGACACCTCGCCCGTGCCACGCTGCCTCGGCTGCGGTTGCGAAGGGTCCGGTTTCCATCCAACGAAATTTATTATCTGGTATGTCACAGGCACTGCGCGTTCGTTCTTCTCGGGAAAGTCCTGAAAATTGTCATACCAGCGTGAAAAACGACTCTGTTTCACTGAATACCGACGCCCAACTGCTGTTAAAGCGACGAAAAAGCCGCCAACACAACCAAAGCGCGTATTGTAACGCGGCTTTCCATGAGCGGGGATGGTCCCTTACCATAGAGAACCACCAGCTCAGTTGGCCGCTAATTTATTTTTATTTAAACGGTGGCAAAAGAACCCTCATAAGTGAAAAAATATTCCCTTCCGCTAAACCTCCAAAGACGCGGTATCTCCAATTATTTGCTATTTCCCTACAAAGCGTCGATAAGAATATCCATCCTCTGTAACCCGAGTCACAACGAGACTCCATGAGTCGTAGTTAGTAAAATATTGTGGCGTCTTACTTGGTCTTTTTGAATTTTTTCTGTATTTAGATTTATACAAATATGTACCAATTATATGTGGACCATAAAAAATGAGTCGGAAATTATTCCAATAAACCGCATATAAGGCGAACTTTTAAGAAATAAATCCTAAGTATCTCGAAATTGTTGTAAGTCGAAATCTCATTAAAACGATTTTTTTAGCATTTCCCATCACATAGTAAGCATGTTATATCTAACCTGGCCATACATTTCTTCGTATATGGCTGCTGCAGCGAACTGGGTGTCCTTACTGAGACGCAAGGGCCGGTTGAATGCCGCATTGCCCTCGCCAGCGGACCGCACGTCCTTCATCACGTGCCAGGCGGATGGATAGTATACCTTTAACGAATCCACATCCACCGTTTGTAGTGTGAAACCCGCACTGAAACATAAATATCAAAGATATAATCACAATATTTAATATATTATATGCCTTCACCAGCGGATGAGCCATGCTAAAGCATATGCTGATGCACTAGTTGGGCCGGCTCGTCCGAAGTGATGCCACGGGCTCACGGAATGTTCAGCGTGAGACGGTATCTGTACTTCGCAGCTTAAGCGGCGTAATAGACCGGCAACACATCCGTAGCGCGGACTGTGGCGTGATTGTCCATGGGCGGCGGTGTTCCCTTACCATATAAGAAACCCACCTCCTCCGCTGCCTGATATACTATATAAAAAAACTGATCGTAGTTGGAAAAACAGAAAACAAAAGATTCGGAGGGCGTTCAACAACAAGGTGGTCCGATTAAGTTAAGACTCGTCTCCAAAACCTATACAGTCGTAAGAGATGCGTGAATAGAAATAGACCGCTCCGAAAGTAAGCTCCGCTCCGTGTTTGAGGGACACGAGGATGTTTGAGGGTCGTGGTTAGCACTAGGGACCGACTCAGAGAGAGAGAGATGTTTAGTTTGTCTTTCACTAATGGTTTTATAAGGAAGTTGCTCTGTAAAAAATAAAAGAAATAACATTTAACATCTTCAGGAGCATAGATGATGTATTTAATTAATTGCAAAATTCAAGCGCTAAGCCACACACAAGTGTTAGCCATGGGTATTGGGTTCGATGCGCTGTTAATACATTGTATTCGGTTTTTGGAAGGGCTTAAAAGCCAGGCGAATGTTACCACTCCTACAATGAATGGAGCGCAGGTTTAACTTTTCCTCCTTAGTAGCGGTATTTTCGATACCAGGGCACAGAATATACAAACAAAAAACTTACGCATTAAGCAACCCGCCAATATCTCTTATTCTAGTGAATGGTGACACGTGCGAGTATACACCGCCCAAGCGTTCCGTTTCAGCCAATTGGAGTGACTGTCTCAATTCCATCAGCGTGTCACCACCGAAGACACAGGCTATGAACACCTGAAGTAATATTTATCATATATATATATATCGGCGCGATCACTAATAAATATGAGGCACGCACACCTTCGAGCGTGACTTGCTCTGAAACCAGTAACAACTGAGTCTGCACGAACTATAGCCAAACGATGGCTATAAATTTGAAATATTGGCCGGCTACAAGTCAGTGTGAGGGCTGCATGTCCGGCCGCATATAGCCTTTCCAAAAAAAGAACTAGAAGTCAGTCTACATTGAGCCACTAGATATTAAAGACCTTTTTGGAAAGTCGTTACGCCATGTTATGAATAAACAAAGCGGAAGAACTTGTGAAGTTTTGTTTCAATGATGAATCACCATCAAGTAAACAATAATCGTGGTGATAGCAATGCTGACGGTTTACCCATCCAAAACAATATTCGTTCTGTCATGGAATGCCAGTAACTGCCGCAGTACGTCAGAGACATGCATGACGTCATAAATCACCGCCTTGTTTTACTGTTAGCACTGTCGTTTTAGAGGTTAGGTACTCGCAGTACTTTGTACCACGAAGAGAGAGGTATTGGGTTCGAATTCCAGCCCGAACAAAAATAAAATACTTAATTATATTTTTTTGTCTGCTATACCATAAAAAACTGATTGTGATAGATACTTACTCCATCTGGTTTCAAACATTTCATAATACGATCAAAACATCCTGGTAAATCATTGACCCAATGCAACGCCAGAGAGGACACAACCAAATCAACGCTATTCTCTGGAAACTAATGTTATATTATTTAAAGTTCTTAATATGTTTTCCAGTATATGGTGCTATTATTTATATTTATAAGCTAAATATTTTTATCCTTTTGAAGCTGTCAAGATTGAGATATAATACAAATAAATTTACTATGAGTTCTATGGCCTAGATATTCAATTATTTTTATTTATGGAAACAGTGCAAATGAGCAGGCTGGGACCTAAAATAAGCAGTGCTACATCCACACTCCTAGTTTAATCCTAGCTCTTGCACTTTTTTGGAAGGCTCCCAAGTTGTATTAGTTTGGAGATACCATGGTGCATAACACAAAATACTTTAAAAATGCTCAATCACCACTATGCTTGTGTAACGACAAACATAAAGGTGCTACAGATGAAATTATAGTATTCTGCCTCTTTGATGATTAAATTTCACTACAGGTATTAACCTAAACGGTACCTAACAATATTTGCTGTGATAAATGTGATAGAACATGGTGAAGGAACCAACATCTCTACGCTATCAACGTAGAGTCAAGCTTATTTCTTTTATTAATTAATTCAAATTATTTACATCAATTTTTTCCTCATCCATAACTATTTTTTCTACCTGCACACCATCACCAACTAACGCTTTGTCTAAGTGTGTTTGAGATGTATCACACAGTGTGACCTTTTCAACACTGTCTGGTAAAAAGTGACGGGAGACATAACCTCTGTTGGCACCTGGAAAATTATTAAAATAAACATATAATACAAAAAAAAATATGGACTCCCAACCTTAATAATTCAATGTATAGTAAGAATTAATTAATCACTATAAATAAATTTAAAAACTGAGCAATAAATAAAAGCTAATTATGTATCAAACTATTCTAGAGAATCTGGAAAACTACAATGAAAACAAAATTTATGTTAATTAAAATCTAGTCACTTTGGTTCCAACACACTACATAAATTTAAACTTAAATCAAATGAATATGCAAAATTATAATATAAATATATATATACATACAGTTACGCTCAATAAAAGTCACTATTATAAAAAAACAAATGAATCAACAAAAATGAGATGGATTAGTAATAGTAATGTTTTTCCTTTATTTTGAATCTTCACTAGTGTGGCTTTGTTTCAAATGGTTTAATTAAATAAGTACACACCAAGTTCAACTGCATTCTTGAAAGTTCTTTTTATATCAAAAATACGATCTGCTGTCCTCCACCCTATCTCTTCCTTTACATATTCATATAAATGATAGTCTTCTAATTGAGCAGATCGTTCCCTTTGCAAAATTTTAGCTTTTCGATCAAAAATGTTCATAGTACGATAAACAGAACTAGCGGTTTTCTGTTTTGGTGCATTTGTACTACGATTTCTAATAAAATTACGTAAATAAACCAAATGTTTATTAAATTTCCTCGTGAAAATGACTGCTTGTGACATTATTTAATTTAATTACTTAAATTTTACATGTATTTCAATCAGTTCTATATCTCTTTGAATAATTTCCTATATTAATTGATTAAATAAATAAATTTCCAACAGCAATATTTACTAATTTAAATATTAACATTAAAAAATTAACAATCAGCTGATATTGACAATTTACTCATAATACCGAAATCGGTCTGTAAAAATATCGAAAAGCGAAAATATAAGTGTCAAACTAACTCCAAAATCTAATTGGTTATTTTTAAATCTAAATATGAAATAAAATATTAATATTATTTTGATAAGAAAACTGAAAAATTATTGGTGCTACTGATTTCGTATTTGGTGAATTTAAAGAAAATTACTCGCAACCAAACTGTGATAAACGACAAAAGGGGTATGTAAATCTTTTATCGAAAAATTGAAATAATTTTGAGTATATCTTATTATTTTATGATTCTAATAATTCTAGATGTGGCCATTATTATTACGATTCTTACGAACAAACGCACCATATATAACATTACCTATAGCCGGTGTTGTCGGCGTCATAGGTTATAATATAGAAGGTTTACTTTCGGACAGATACACGCCGTATTCAAGTAAGTTGTATGAAAAGCAAAATATTAATAATTAGTTTAAGTAAATCTATTTAAACGTAAGTAAGCAGTGAGATTTCGATTAACTCATATTATCTCTTTAATCGTTCAAAGTAATATGCCTATTATAATTCAATATTAGGCAATAAATACATATTATGAAAAGTTACAAGTATTTTAGTTTGGCAGCTTTAGATTCTTTCTTTACACAATCTTAACTATATTTATATAATATAATTAAGTAGGTATCCACTTTATATACGAAATAGTAATATCAAAATATAAAAAATTTAAAATTTAAGAAAAATTGATTTCTGAAGTAAAAATATAAAATCTAAAAAAATATTCATAATGTCTGTCAGTAAATTACATATTGTTGAAATAAATTATCTTGTTAAAACATAGGATTTAATGATAGAAAACCGAAAATTCAAGGCTGTAAATAGCTCATTACAAAACATTTTATTGGGTGGATCAGCCTTATCATTCAGTAGTAAGAATAATTGTTAATGTCATTTTTAGACCTATTATATATATTATACATATGCATATTATACACACAAAATTTTATTTACACAAGCCATTCCACATTTTTGTTATAATTAGTGTGGCACAAGCATTGATTTCTTTATAAATTAGCTGAAGCAAATATTTAATATATTAAAATTTTAACATCTTACAGAATCAGTTCAAGATCAAAGACTTGAAAGGCAAGAGGAGGAACTTTTGAATGACCCAACAAATGTGCAAAAATTGAAATACAAGGCTAATGTGCTAGACAGAAATGTATCACCGTCCTTGCAAAAAGATTAATTTGCTCATGAATTATTGTTATGTAGTTAATAGCTGTACTTCTGTAAATATAAAATAATGTTTTATTGAAACATATGTTTTTTTTAAGAATGGGCTCCTCACTGTTAACATAATGGCCTTTATAGCTTAGCGTGGGCGGAGAGAGAGCTCGTGGGCTCACTGATAAAATAATGTTTGCCCCGACCAGCGCAAGGGTGAACTCTGCAAGGCCTGGGTAATCTCGGGAGAGAGATCTGCCTAAGATGCCGGACAGTGGTGTGGTCTCCTTTGTGGTTTGAATTGAAATTTTCAATCGGCAGGAGTCGCCCGGTACGCCACCGAATGTTATGCACGGAATGAAACTCTTGGAAGGACACGCGGACCAGAGAAGACGATCCGGAAAGAGACAGCTCGTATCACCAGTGAAAATCGCAGCCGCGTGCGCCCCAACAGAACAGGACTCGCCCGCTGTCCCCCCTCCTCTCCCCAACTGGGAAGATGTAGTAGGGAGGATAGTCAAGGACTTACCGAACACGGCACCGAGTATGGATGGGATCACTTGCAGAATCATCAAGCGTGAATGCAGAATGAACGGGAAGGAGATTCTAAACATGTTTGTCGCCTGTATGGAGGAAGGCGTATACCTGGAATTTGGAAGACCGGTAGGCTAGTCGTACTGCCAAAGGGCAACGAGAAACCACTGAAAGACACCAAAGCGTACAGACCGATAACATTCCTGCCCATTTTGGGTAAGATGCTGCAACGCCTTATTATTTCTTGCGACCCCTGCCTGTACCCGATCCATCCCCGATACGCAGCATGGTTTTAGGTGTGAGTGAGTTAGGGTGGATGCGGACTACGCAGTGTCTCAGATTTTTTGGGATATGGGAGTTTCAACAGTTGATTACACGCTATGCATATACTATATATATATATATATATGTGTGTGTGACGCCGCAATATGTTACTGCGGTAAGGCTGAAGAGACCCGGGACTCGGGATCGCAGCGAGGTGCTCGACGAGTGGACGAGAGAGTAAGCCGGACCGGTTTACCATCAAGAGATGGTCAGCAGCGCCGACGGTTTCGAACGGCTGAGAGCGTTCGCGCATAGATGGCGAGGAAACGATCTGAATTGGAAAGTTGACCTAGCAGACTGCTGGAAAGCGAAGTGTTGTGGTGTTCGTGCACACCCGAGATGGGGAGAGGTAACACAGAGAAGGGACGGATTAGAGATTTATAGGAAGTGAAGAAGCGCAATCCTGCGAAAGAGCCCTGAGCAAGTACTGGGGGTGCCTCCCAACGATTCGGTCCGTTATGCCGGAAGACGGTAAGGACCATGGGTTCGTGGCGGGAATGCCCGGTATCACAGAGATAAGAGAATTTTTGAGAGGTACAAAGGTACAAGTATTAAAATTTATCTGCAAACACATTAAAAATAAAAGTAATGTTATATACAGTAAAACCTGGGAAAGTAACAAAACTCAATAAGTGAGAGTAATTATAGCTCTGACACTGACAAAATTGTGACCAGTAGTCTCAAATGCCACAAAATTAGTAGAAGAGAGTAATATCCAGGAACTGTCACTTTAAGCATTCAAAACCTCTATTAGCGAGAAACAGAAACCTCTATAGGAGGTTTCCTTCTCTCATGGGCCTCTGCAAGTGAGACTACTACTTTTCTATAACTAATTAAATTTACGAATTAAAATTAAGGCTTTGTAAAAGAAAAAACTTATTTGAAATTAAAATAAGTTTATCCATAAAATTTAAGTAGTCCTGTATTATCTTTAAATTGTATATATTTTTATCTATGGCAACAATAAATTGTCAAACAAAAAAGATTACGCTGTCATTGGTTGTGAAAAAAAACCAACGCGCTTCGCTTCTCTTTTGGAATTTATCGTATCGTAACAAGGCTTCCTTTTGTGTTACACACAAAAATGATTTAAAATCTTCATCACAACCATGTAAACAACAAGCAATTCTTCAATTTTAAACAAGCTTATTGTGATATTGTGCTATTTTTTGTATAAATTGCTAATTACCGATCAATATTACAATGGCATAGGCGTCACGTCAATACACTTGGGATAAAGTTAGAATTATCGTCTATTGCTGATGAGTATGGAGCCGGCCGGTAGCGACAAAAACGATAGATCTGGCATAAAACGTGAAAAAATGGCAGAATCATACAATGGACAAGAGAATGTCACGTATGAGATGCAACCAAAACCAGGCACGGTACGCTATTGTTGTGACGACTGTGAATTAACATTTGACGGCTTGGAGTTCTTGATTTTACATAAAAAATTTCATGGAAACGAAAAAGATACACCACAAATGGAGCCTGAACCTCCGATAGTTGTAAGAGAAGGCCCAAAAAAGAGGAGGAAGTTTAAATGCGATCAGTGCGACGTTAAAGTGAATTCTCAATACCATTTAGATATACATCACAGTAAGCATGAGGGAAACGCGGCGAAAAAGTACGTTTGTCAAGTTTGTGACCGAAGCTTTGTAGCTGCCCAGTTCTTAAAAAGTCATATGCAATCCCATTCCACAACAAGCACAATTAATTGTGAAATTTGTAATAAAAGCTTCACTGGACAAGCCTATTTGAAACTTCACATGCAACTCCATAATGACATAAAGAAGTTTAAATGTTCAAAGTGTGATGAGATGTTTCCTACTAAAAATTGTCTCAAGATTCATATGAAGAAGCATTCAAAGGTTAAGAATTTTAAATGTGATTGCTGTCAGAAACTTTTTGTATCAAAGATTACTATGGAAAAGCACCGGCAAAGCCATGAAGGCCAACCAATCGATTGTCTTGTAAAATGCAGTCAATGTGATAGAACAATGCATTCAACACTGCTCAGGACACACACAGCTAGAGCTCATCCATCATCAATTGAGGATGATGTAAAGCGTCCACATAAATGTACGACTTGTGGTAAGAGTTTCATTGTTAAAATAAACTTGAATCTTCATATTCGTGTCTGTCATCCAGATTTAGCAGATCCTGAAGATGAAGACGATGATGTTATGACAGATAATTCTTAGTATAAGAAGTGTAATCCATACATATATGGCAAGGCAAGGTGATTACTGTCTAATGCTATGTTTTTTACAAATAAATTAAAATTGTATTTATCTTTGGATTTAGTATGTGAATAATTAATAATATAGTTTGATTTTGTTACACATATACTTTCTATTTAGGTATTTTAATTAATTTTCTATTTGAATGGACCATACAGCTTTTATTTGACTGGCTACTTAAGATAGTTTGTGGAACATTAAATTTGTCATCTGATTTCTGATTAATATCATCTTAACCTTTGTAAAACCTTGTAACTTGGTTATATTTTGAAAGCTGGTGAATCTTCTGGTAATTCCAGTCAGTTTTAGTCTATGAGATCTCAATAATTGTATTATTTTTATAATGATAAATGAAGTTTAGATTGTTCTTCTTTATTTTGTAAACTGTGTCATCTGTGTCATCTCTGGATCGTATATAAATGCTAATATAAGTAAGGTAAATACCTATACAGATTTTCTTGACTATCCAGGGATCCATGGCTGAAATAGTTTGGAGATCACTGTTGTAAAGTTTTGCCTTTTTAAAAATAAAATAATGCTTTCAGCATCATGTAATTTTTATGAGTTTGGGCTTATATAATACCTATGACAATAATAATAATTTGTTTTAGTCCTTGCCTGTATCAAATGGTTTTTTTGTTTCAATTTGTTTGATGTTTATAAAGGATATAAAAGCAAATCTTTTTTATGTATGAAATGAAGATATGTGGTTAGACTTAAAATATATGTGAACATTGTAAATCTACCTACAATCAATTTTGTTATAACTATATAGAATGTATGTAAGCTTGGTGCCTAAAATACCTATATTTTACCATAACATATGAATCCAAACCTATGATAAAACTATCAGCTATACTATAATCTGAAATGAAAGGGTGGAAAGGTGGTTTATCCTGGTTCGCAGGCCATTTCACAGTTATTTAACTTAAGTAATCAGCCATATGGTCATTTAATTTTAAGTTCACATCACAATTTTACTTAGTGCTTGTGTTTTTTTTTACACAATAAATTTTAAGCTTTGCAATTAATTTATTTTAAAATATTTATTTTTTGTATGTCACTTTGTCTGCAGATATTCAGTCTCACATCTTGGTGACAGAATTTTAAACTATTTTTCTTTAGTTTTTGATTTAAAGTGGATATGATAATTAGAACTAGCAATGAAATCTCTTTATTATGTCTCATTTCTGCATCAAAAAATATGCAGTAAGATGTTGAGAGTTATTTTATTTACAATGTATTTCTATAATAAAATTGCATTAAAATCAGTTCATTAGCGGTATTAACCTATAAAATTTTTGAGATACTTGTAGCTGCATGTTTTTATAAACCTACAAATAGCGAAATGTCATCATCATTCCAGCCGTAATACCTTCACTGCTGGACACAGGCCTTTTCCTTGGACCTCCATGTACACTAGTGTTGCACAAATGCAAGAATGAGTGAGGATATTGGAGGCACTAGAAAATGCCGTTTAATCGATGTAAAAATCCGGCAACACAACTAATTCATGAACATTGTCGCCAAGTAAGCTTATAAACTTTACAGCGTAAAAAGCCGGCAACAAAAGCAAAAACCAAAGCGCAGGCTGTGGCGCAGTTATTCAGGCAGTGTTCTATTAGCGTATGGGAGACCTATCTGCTCCGTTGTCCGCTATATCATAAAAAATAGGACATTAATAATAGGCTTTAATAATTTATTTGACTAAGAATTTAATTAAATTCCTTATGAATTCTGTTCGTCGGACTCTGAAGTTTCCTTTTCTGCATCTTTTACTTGTTTGTCAACTTCAAGTGCCTATAAAATACATAAAAAAATTGTTTCAATATGATGTAAGGAATGTTATGAATTATCTGATTATTTGTTGATAACAATTGCTAACCGCTGGGACGAAAATAAATGTTATTCAAGTCAAACATGTAAATGTAAGAGATTTTATACAAATCTCACTTGATAAGGCCCATAAATGGCACTGCGCCCATGGGCAACATAGTCCTTGCAGGGCCTCGGGTACGTAAACGGACTTAGGTATAGGTAGGTAGGTATGGTCTTTTTTTGAAGGTACCCAAGTCGTATTGGTTTAGAAAAATGTCTGTAGCCAGCTTTCTATGATAAGATTATACCATCCGTCGACAGTCGCGACACAATTCGCGCTTTTGGTTGTGTTGCCGGCTTTTTAAACCTAAGCGCAAACTGTAGTGGGGTTGTCCGCTATATTCACAGAATATTCAGCGTGAAATGGTAGTTGTACTTGAATCGGTGCTTCGCTGAGTGAGTGAGGAAATCTGAAGCCCTTAAAAATGCAGCTTAAGTGGTGTAAAAAGCCGGCAACATAAATAATTCTCGGATTGTGGAGGACTGTCAATGGAAGGCGGTGTTCTGTTATCATATAGAAGACCCATCGTTGTCCAATATACCTACCATTAAAAAACCTCTCACGAAATAAACACATGCAATACCGTATGTCGTTCCATGTCCTCAATCTTCTTTTTCTGCAGTAACAAGCTGATATCTCTTATCAATTCTACTTCCTCAATGTGCTTCGCTGACAGCGGATCGAACACTCGCACAGGAACTGAACCTGGCTTGTCGAGTAAAATGACGAATTGATTGTACCGTTCGAGTATTTTGTCATAACGTTCTTTAGAGATTTGTCGCTGACTTGCCACCTGAATTAAAATTAAGGTAAAATTTACTGATAACCTCCACAAATTGGATTACACAGCTACGGATTTCAAAGACTGGTGACGCATTGGCGGCATAGAAGGGGCTGGGGATGTCCATGGGCGCAGGACTGCTATCCTAGGTGAGCCTTGTGCTCGTTTGCCTCCGTTTTCATAAGAAATCAACCTCTATTTTAATAGTGTAATTACAGCAGTCAGCTAATAAATATAACACTATATGATATGCAATCTACCGGGTCCAATTAACCTTCAGCAATATATAGGCCCACATAACCCGAAAAACAGACACTAAAAATATCACTCTCCATTTTTGTATTCGGACAAAAAGCTTATGTCCTATGTTTTAAGGACCATACCAATTTTAAGTGAAATCAATTCATCCATTCTTGATTTATAAATAATGTAAACAACACAACTTTAATATGTATATATTATGATATATACATATTAAATATATATGATATAATAAATATATATACATATGATATCTTATTATGTTGGTTTCTGTGACAAGCGATCACTACTTTTCCAGTGTCAGTATAACATTTACATAAATAACGACAGAAAATCGAGCAAGAATATAAAAATTCGATGAGAGATACAACTTAAAGTCACGAGCCAACATTAAATTCATTATTACGAATAAGAAAAAAATTTAGAATGAATATATTTACACTATTTCACCAAAAACTTATTATTCATGTGTAAAACTTTACAAAAATTTAAATTGAGGTCCAAAACTGGGAAAGAATACATTTTATCTGAGGTAGGAGAAAATAATATCTTACCGAAAGTATTTCTGTCATATTGCAAGAAAAGGTACGCGTCAATATCAAAGCTAAATTATTGTGATTAAGCAGTTCGTATTCTCTACAATAATTTTTATTTTTTTCAAAGTCACCACCTAAAGCGTTACGCTACATTTGGTTTAGTATCAATTATATAATTACTTAGTTGATTATATATTAAACAATACTTAGTTAACAGTTGCTTGAAGCTTATAACCTATGTAGGTTTGACCCCTTCGAAGATACATGCTGAAGTGATACCACGGACTGAGACACGGAGGCGGACCTAGTTATGCGACCAGACTCACTCCGGTGAGCTTCCGACCGGCTGCTCAGGCGGCCCATGACACTGCAACGGCCTAAGCCGAGGTTCGTGTCTCACAGGAGACGCCCTTGCCCTGATCACGCTTAAAATTAATTCATGGTGCTGCCCATAGAATGTTTAGCGTGAAAAAGTACTTGTTCTATGTTTCATTGAGTGAGTGAGCATTGGCTCCTGAAATTATGGGACTTTAGTGGCGTAAAAAGTCGGCAATACAACCAAAGCGAAGCCTGTGGCGCGGTTACCCAAAGGCGGTGGTGTTCTTGTACCAAATAGGAGACCCGCTTGGTCGGTTGTCCGCTAAACCATAAAAAATATCAATATTATTAACGCGAAAGTTGGTAAGTATTAATGTTTGTTACTATTTCAGGCAAAAGTAATGAACAGATTTAATTGAAAACTTGCAATAATATATCTTATAGATCAATATAACACATCGCCTATGATTTATAATGATATTGTGTAAATTTACCGAAATATTATAAAAATGTTAAGCAAATCAGACGTTAGGTTGTGTACTCGACAGGGCAACGTCTACCGAGTCCACTAGTCTTACTCATTTCATTTCTTTCGACCATTAATTAAACCTAAATATATAGAATGAACTATCAAAACTTGGACAAAATCTAAAATGTTGAATCCCTCTGAGGTTAGAAATCAATCTAATTGTAAAACTTTTTAAAACAAATTTAAATAAAAACAATAGCAATTATTTAAATTTAGTATTATGTAAATGTATTTTTTTTTTAATAGAGCCAGATTTCTTATAAGTTCTATTGAGTTCATTCTCAAAATATTTATTAATTAAATCCCGCCTTTTTACGAAAATGAAGTTGACAAATACGCAGACTTTGCAACATGTAATGTCAATTGCATATTGTAATGTCTTTGTATCCGCTATGTCTGTCTTTAAAATGTTTGCTCATGATTATATGTTGTATTTTCCTTTATTTATAATCTTACTCCATTAAATATATTTAATATCGATTGAAAATTAATTAAAAAACAAAAAATAGATATATTTATTACAATTTATTGAGCAAAACTGCGCATTGATTGTGCTGCCAGCTTTTTACGTCACTTAAGCGGCATTTTTAAGGGCCTCTGATAAATTCTCTCAGCAAAACATAGTAGAAGCATCATAGCTATGTAACATGATTATCTATCTACTTTAGAATTTACAATTTTTTATAAAATAGTAAGCTAAAGAGTATTATTTAATAAAAAATATGATAATAAAGATAATTTTCAATAACGTGAAACGGAACGCAAAACCACCCCTCAATATGAGTCAACCCCGCGAATCGTCCCGATGTTATCCGATCAAAGCCGAGGGCCCCGCATACGATACATCACCGAAAACAATTTTTACACCGATAATTATGTAATTAGGTTAAAAAATAAAATATTTTTTAAAATTTTACCAAGTTAGTTAGGTGTAAAATTATTTAAAGTCAAAGTTACGCCATGTAAGTTTATTTTTCGTGTTCGACCAGCGCGATGAGGGGAATATTGATTTTTTTGTGACTGACGTTGAATGCAGAATCTGTGTTTTGTGTTGTTTTAGTGTTTCCTTAAGGTAACGTAATAATTTTCACCTATTTCTCCATATAATTCACTTAAAGAAGATAGATCTTTAATTTGGTTGGCTACGACCATTGCACTCACTGGAGCTAAAAATACATTTGAAAATCGAACCGATTTTTGCTTAAAAAGAAATTGTATCATGCGTGATTCTCTAAAATTATACTAAAACAAATTTTTAGCGCTCAATAAAGATTATTTTTAAAAAATCACAAAAAGTAATTTATCTGACTCATTAATAATAAATTTTATTTAACAGTACCAAAGACATTAGTCGAAAAAATAATAATATTTTTTTATCGAAATCCCTATTCTATTTATACAAATTAAAAAGAACTTTCTAAAACATATTATTATACTATCATGAGATTTATGCATCTAAAGTATAATTAAACGCATTTTTACAAAAATATTATTTAATATATAAAACCTTGGGAGAGCCATGCTGACACATTAATTTTACCGGCTCTTCCCCAGCGATACGGTAACTAAATACCAGCGTGAAGTTACTTGTACTGTGTTTTGGTTAGTGAGGATATCAGAGGGCCTTGACTACCACTTAAGCGTCATAAATAGTTGTCCATGGGCGGTGGTGATCTTTTACCATAGAGGAGACGCACCTTCTCCGTTATCCAAATACAATAAAGCTTTTAGAGAACCTCGCAGCTGAGTGCTTTTATAGGCCTTCTACGAAGCGATAATTATCGGATTCGATTTATTCCGATCCGAAAAACTATAATTTATTCAGTCTTTAGTTTGAAAGTGGCCGGGCGAGTATCTTAAGATTGTGGCATCCGTGAGAGTACCAGCATACGCTTGACGCAATAATTGCACCGGCTCGGCTGAAGCGACACAACGCTTACAGAATACCAGCGTGAAACTGTATTGTTTATATAAAAAAAATATAAATACTTATTAGGACTGGAGATCAAATCCTCTAATTTCGTAGTAGGCTTATAAAACCAATTAACTAAGAGGCTCTATGTTAATACTAATTAAACAATTTTTACCGCTTTTTAAATACTGGGCGTGTTCGGGTTCAATTTGTATTATGTAGCCGGCTTTTTTCACCGCTTGAGAGGCAACATTTCAAGATCCTCCGATATCCACATTCGCTCAGCAAAACAGAACGACTACCGATCACAGTGAGTTTTCTGTGAGCCTATGGTATCAATTCAGACGAGCCGACCCACTTCTTGTATTTCGATTAGTAATTCAATGATGTTATTCCAGCTCTGTAAATACAATGTTTGTGTATTACCTACTACAGAAATATACATTGGTTTGATAAATAAATTATTGGCATAAATCCAAAAAATAGTTTTTACCGCATTCTGGATACCTAGAGTCTAATGCGGATATGTTTTAGACTTTACCAGTGACAAAAATTTTAAAAAGCCGTCCACACATAAGAATTGCTCACTACTTTTTTTCGTTGTCGATGTATGATAACGTGGTTACACCACTTACTGGGTACAATTATGTATACTCAAGCAAATCCAAAAAAAGCACTAAAACATTTCACAAAATTACCTTTCATTTTTGTATCTTAAATCTTTTACATATTTTTATTGTATAATGGCAACGAAATAAGTGGGTCACTTATGTGGTAAGAACACCACCGCTCATGGACAACCGCACCATAATACACGCTTTGTTTGTGATACCGGCTTTTTACGTCGTTTAAGCGGTATTTCAAGAGCATCTGATATCACCAAATATCGCTTCGCGCTGTTTCGCGGTGAGCATACTGTAAACCCACGCTGTCACTTCGGTCGAGTCGGTCCAATTTGTGCCTGAGCATATTCTTCAGCGTGGCTCCCAAATGGAGGCATTATTTATCATTTCACTAATTTAAATACGAATTTACCGCTAATTCAAAAGAACGGCTGCATACAAAACTTAAACGAGATAAACTTTTCTATTGTTTGAATTTATTTTACGCCCTGTGAAAATTATACGTCAATACACGTGAATCTTCATTAAAGCTGAAGTTGTAGCAGGAGTTGGAATTTTCATCTCATTTTCAAACTCGTATAGATAATATATATATTATAAACCTCGGAATATGTTAAAAAAAAAACATAAATATAATTAAAAGCTCTTTTAATTTCTATGGTATATAGAAAAATGGTAGCAATTATAACTACAAATCGGTCGGACGAATTTTAATGAAATTTAAAAGAAAGAAAAGTTTCATTCGGAGAATAGTTTGAAACAAAATGTACAGTGTTTTGCTAAATGAGCGACGGTATATTTACAGTCAGTATAAAGCTTGGACTGTGGCGCTGCTGTCCATGGGCGGCCTAACTTACCTTAATAATTTTTGTGTATCCTAATTTTTAATGTTATTAAATGTTGTATTTGTATTTTGTAAATATAAAAAATAAACTTTGCATTTCAAAAGCTTCTTTATTATGGCAATAGATAATTTAATTTTTCAGTTTAGCATCTACAGTTGTAATATTGTTTCAGATAAAATGACCGTCCAAGGCGCATTGAGAGTTTATCAGAGGTCGACATGACGCTGTGAAAATGCAAGGGGGCACCACGGCCACGGAGGCCTACCAGTATGTGGGGCCTTTTCGCCTCGAGAAGACCCTGGGCAAGGGCCAGACGGGTACGCCTTCAGACAATTGTAGCTGACGCATCTGATATAGCAGTTCTTGTTAACGCATCTGAATGACCTATCTTCGGATAACAATTGTGTGGTTTAACTTTGCGTCAGATATAACGTAACTAAGTGGTTTATAAGTGAGAGGTAGCGGCTTCGAATCCCGATAAATAGATAACGGATAGGTTGTACAAAGTTCTTGAACGATACAGTCGCTTAGATGTTCATCATTATCATAATTTTAGCCGTAGGACGTCCACTGCTGGACACAGGCCTCGCCTTTGGATCCGATGCATATCCATCGTAGGTGACCTGCATCCGGCGATCTTTATAAGGTCATCTGTCCGAGGTTGCTAGCTAGTGCATGGTTTCCACTCTAGCACTTTTCGGCCCCATCGGCCATCTGTAGTATCATTAGATATTTATAGTTCTTAATAAAAAGAACTTATCCACATATGTAGCCGGCAACGTAATAGATTTCCTTGATTGTGGGTGACGGGTACTACCTATTAATCTCACTTTCTCACTTACCCAGGTTTTGAGTGTAGTTGTTTTGATGTGAGCGACCCAGTCACACTGTGTCAGGGCCATGTGCAGGCAGACAATCCAATTACAGGCGAGTGCGTCGAGTCTATTTCAGAGCGAAGCCCTTCAAGTGCACCGCCTAACGTAAACAAAGCATTAACTTCGTGACAAACATACACGAGAACCGCATTTCATTATAAATGCGTGCAAATTGACTGCAACCATTGAAATGAAATATTTTTATGCAATATAAATAAAATAGTGCAGCTCGTTGAACGTCAAATGAGTACCACCGGTTCCAAGCTAAGCACACAGAAGAACCGGCGAAATAAACTCGTGGGTGTAATTTTTGGCTTCCGTGAGATACTGCAATTATAACAAAGAGTAGCTCAGAGAAGGCCTGGCATGACCAATTTTCCCAAGGCATGAAATCATTTACGAAATCATTTACTCTAGTATGTTTTAACACACAAACATACCTTACAGTTTTTTTAATTTTATTACAAAAATATTTTGAACGTTTACTGGGATCCTATTGTGAAAGGGAATCGCATTACCACTAAAATAATTACTTATTTTATTAATTCTGATCACTGGTAAACCAGTCAATCCTTATTACGTTCATTGCTTTATTATCGGACAAGGTAGCATGTTTATAGCATAGATATATATATTCGGTCTTTGGAATTGCTTGACAGTGGCCGGGCGAGTGTATTAATACTGTCGCACCCGTGGGAGAACCATGCTCAAGCATTTCTGACGCACTAATTGGAACGGCTGGTTCGAAGTGATACCACACTCACAGAATACTTAGCGTGAAGCGGTACTTGTACTGTGTTTCGCAGAGTGAGGATATCGGAGGCCCTTGAAATGCCAGCAGCACACCCATGCGCGGAGTGTGGCGCGATTGTTCATGTGCGGCGGTGTTTTCTTATCATATAGGAGATTTAACTGTATAGAATCAATAAAATAATAATTTCATTGTATATTATAATGATTGTATGTTATATTAACATAAGATGTTTGTTAAAAAAACCATCAGCGATATATTTATGGAAAACATCGACAAGCAGACAAACGTTTCCGAATATAGAATTCAATTTCATCTGTCGGAAATATGACCCACATTTCAAAATTGAATTTTTCGTTGCGTTCCGCTTGTGGTCCCAATCAAAGCTGAAATAGTTCATTTGTACGAGCTATTTATTATTGAGCCATAATATGTGTTGCTGGCTTTTATATCGTTAGCGATGTAAGTAGATCTCGGGAAACCTTAATCACTCAACGATGTACAAACAAGTAAAGTACATTTTATAAATAAGCCAGTGTTTTTTTAATGTTAATTCATATTAAGAGCCTATCACGAAGCGAGAGGTATTGGGTTCGAATCCCCATCCGAACAATTTTTTTTTAATTCTTCTTTTTTCGGTTTTTGAAAGTTCTTAGGTTAGGTTAGGTAAGTAGCCGGGCGTGTGGCTTAAGTCTTAACATTGTCACACCCGTGGAACAGTCATTTTCAGTGAAACTACTTGTACTGTGTTTGCATGAGTGAGGATACCGGAGGCCCATAAAATTATGCCACTTACACGGTGTAAAAAGCCGGCAACACAACCAATCTGAGACTGTGGCATGATTGTGTATGGGCAGCGGTGTTTTTACCATATAAGAGACCCACCTGCACCGTTGTCCGCTATACCATAAAAAACATGAAAGCTATAAAGATGTAAAAAGGGTTCTCAGACCTACCTAATATGATAACTAAATTAAATAAAAAGCGAATGATTCGTTTTGAACGTGATTGGCAAAAACCATCGCGACTATGACAATTTAATCTTGTTTCAGGTCTTGTTAAGCTGGGAGTACATTGTGTGACGGGTAAAAAGGTGGCAATCAAAATTATCAACAGGGAAAAGTTGAGCGAATCCGTTCTCATGAAGGTAACTGTAAATTTACTATTAAGGGACCTCCATAATAAGGCCTATCCATAGCATACGAGCGGAGCTCGCCTAGAATAAACGGTCCTTCGCCCATAGACAGCCCTGAGTCCTTGCAGGGCCGCGGGCGTGGCCGATATAGAAAAAACTTACTTTAAAAAAAATGAATCGCTGAATGTGTTGCTAAGTGTATATTTCGAGAACAGAAGATTCAATTTCGCTAATTCTTTTTGTATGTACCTCGAAGTATGAGGATGGGTAGGCAGAGAATTTAAAAAAATATTAATAAGGTCTAAAAACAGATCTATACTCCTACACAAACAATTCGTAAAAGTATTAAGTTAATTAAAACTTTAATACCATATTATAAAATTACAAGTTTAGTGGATAGGTTCTAGAAAGACAAAACCATTACTAAAATGGAGATATTTCGTTCGATGTTTTTAATTTTGGCGGAACTAAAGATCGTTGAGGATTGAGGATGAGATATTTCGAGCCGGTAGGTGGCGTACCCCAGGACGACATCCGCCAGGTCCGCTGGATAATATGCTGCACCTTTATAAAAAGTTAAAATACTGTTTCAGGTGGAACGAGAAATAGCTATTATGAAATTGATCGAACATCCACATGTACTGGGCTTGTCTGATGTTTATGAAAATAAGAAATATTTGTAAGTATCATGTCTTTGACACTAATATTTATTCGATCATTGGAAGGGCAAACACTGGGCAAGGGTCTTAAGAGAGTCACACCCGTGGGGTGAATACTGAAACATTTGCTGATGCACTAGTAAGGCCGGTTCGTTTGAAGTGACCAACACTTCAGGTAATACCAGCGTTTTTAAGGCATTTTTGTCGTGCACCATCACTTTGTAGAATGAACTATCTGCTTAGGTATTTTCAAATAAATCCGACTTGCTAACCTTCAACCAGCAACGCACCCGCGCTCCAATAGGGGATGTCTATGAGCGGAAGACAACTTATCCTAGTTGAACTTCCTGCTTGTTTGCCTCCCGATTTCCATTAAAACAGTAATTGTACTGTTTCTCTAATTGAATGCTACTGTTACTCCATTACTCCGCTAGAATGGCATAAAAAGCCGGCAACACAGCAAGCGCGGATTGTGGCGCGGTTGTGAATGCATGGCGGTGGCATGTTACCATATAAGAGACTCACCAGCTCTATGTCAATATAGTGAAACCTTAGCACTTGACTTAGTACTTTTTTATGTTTAAGATATGAATCTGCGTTAAATTGAATGAGTAATATTGCCTTACAGGTATTTAGTACTAGAGCACGTGAGTGGGGGTGAATTGTTCGACTATTTAGTGAAAAAAGGCAGACTGACGCCAAAAGAGGCGAGAAGGTTCTTCCGACAGATTATATCAGCTCTCGACTTCTGCCATAGCCATTCTATATGGTAAGTCCAAGAAGGTTTTATCCAGAACGAATGAAAGTATGCACTAAGAAAGAGAAGCACTGGTAGTGTTTAATTTTTGTAATATTTCAACATTTACAGTCTCATAGCTAAGTTTTATAAGCCTACCAAGAAGCGTGAGGAATCCCGCTCTGAACAAAAAATATATAATTTATTCGTTTTCTGGAAGGTTGATAGTGGCCGGGCGAGTGTCTTAATACTTATTCTGCACCCGTGGGAGAATGTTACCCCGAGCTCACAGATTACTCAGCGGAAACGGTACTTGTACCTATTGTTTTTCTCTGAGTGAGTGAGGATATCGGAGGCCCTTGACATTGTGTTGCTTAAGCGTGGTGAAAAACCAGCAACACAACCGAAGTGCGGAGGTCCGTTGGCGTAGGAGACCCAACTCCTCTGATGCATGCTATACCATAAAAACATAACATAATTTCAAAAACAGCCATTGACCCATTCATATAAGTTATTGCTTCCAGCCATCGCGACTTAAAACCAGAAAATCTACTCCTGGATGAGCGGAACAACATAAAAATAGCTGACTTTGGAATGGCCTCTCTGCAGCCAGCCGGCTCCCTGTTGGAGACATCATGTGGAAGTCCACATTATGCCTGCCCGGAAGTCATAAGGGTATGTACTTTTTTTATAATATAGCGGAAATCGTAGCAGGTGGATCACCTAAATGGTAAAAGAACATTGCTGCATATCACCAACTGCGCCACAGTCGATTTGCCGGCTTTTTACGCCACCTAAGTGGTATTTTTAAGGGCTTCCGATAACTCAATGAAACACAGTACAAGTACCGTTTCACGCTAAGTATTCGTTTCGAAAAAAACCGATATGTGGACGCCTATCCTAAAATGACGGTTCTTAACTATTACTCTAACTTATCCAGGTTTGACTGTATTTCGAAATGATATTCTGTGCGCCTATCTTAATATATATAAATCTCGTGTCACAATGTTTGTCCTCAATGGACTCTTAAACCGCTTAACAGATTTCGCTCAAATTTTCACGCAATATGCAGATTGGTCCAACTTGAGAGATAGGATAGCTTAGATCTTTAATTATAGTCGCAATT
>DWCF01000868.1:0-37308 GCA_018230265.1 Delias oraia
CAGCTGGGTCTCTTATATGGTAAGAGAACACCGCCGCCCATGAACAACCGCGCCACAATCCGCGCATTGGTTGTGTAGCTGGCTTTTTACGCCACTTAATCTTTTTAAGGACCTCTTCACCCACTCTGCGGAACACAGTACAAGTATTATTTCACTCTGAGTATTATGTGAGCCCGTGGTATCACTTCGGACGAGCCGTCTCAATTAGTGCGTCAGTATGGCCCTCCCACGGGTGAGATATATGATCCTAGATCAAAATATAATATGTATGCTTATACTACTTCTAAATAAGAACGATATTGAACTTTAATACCAAACATATTAACAATAGCACAGTAAATTGGTGCAGATTCCAGAGCACAATTCGTTGGACAGTGTAGCGGAAATGCATTCAGTGCAGACTATAGTCCTGGGTATTAGCACGGGCTATGTAAATGGGACACTCGTATCAACCGACATGATTCCGAAAGGAATTTATCTGTATCTCTGTTAAAGTATTCTACCAGAAGTTCATTAACGCATATAAGGATTTTTAACTACAATAAAAATATTATGAAACAAATTTCGAAGTGTTTATATACTTTTCTATTAAGTGGTGAAATTTTTATCGCATATTTGGTTAAAAATGAACATTATTTTCATTTTTTTTAGAAATGTATGAAAAACGTTGAAAACATACACCTTTCATAAATTTTAAAAACTGCTAATAAAATTAAATGATTTTTCCGTAGGAAATCCAAGCTGATCCACTAACTGAGCTGTATCATTCGCAGTTATAGCGTGTTCTCACTGAATATCATCATGAAACTATATTTCGATGATTTAGCGAGGAGTGACAAAATATAAGTCAAAACGGACCTCGACGGTATTTCTCTATAGTTTACTTAATATCAAAAATTAGTATAATTCATAAATCAGTATATCTAATAAAACATTTATCAAAATGTTCAACAAATTCTGTACAAAACAATGATGATAGTCGTTAATTGAAAATATACTAGAGATCTTAACTCGTTAAGCTGGATTTAATAAATTAATTGATCAAAAATAAATTTTGTCTTTGTTTGTATTTAAAGATTATTTTTGGAGCTGTTTTATAAAAAGATTTATTATTGGTTGAAATTATATGACTTAAAACATTATACTTATATATATATATTATGTACATTAAAGAGCTTCGGAATTATATAGACGACTGTATATTTCAAAATCTAAAATCTTTATTTCCAATAGAACCACATAGCCAGTAATGAATGCTTTAAAAACTAAAGTTACACTATTCCCGAGAATGGCCAGATCCGAAAAATAAAGTCAAGAAACTCTGCTGAATGATTTTTTTTAATTTTAAGTGATTACGTTAAAACTGCCTTATTACAAGTGTTTTTTTGTAGGGATAGGTACGTTTTATAACCCTAAAATCTTAATACATATTTAAATTACATGTTTATTCGCAATTATTAAAATTTTGTACACTGTGTGCAGTTGTAAATTTTTTTTATCAAAATTTATAATTGTAGTATTATGTAGTTCTCTGTTATTTCGATGAGATTCTAACAGATGGAGTTTAAGTATTTCACCAATAGAATATATTTAAGCATTACAAAGTTACCTCACAAAGTACTCAGCGTGAAACGGTACTTGTACTGTGTACATAGTGATTTAGGATTTCGAAGGCCCTTTAAAGTGCCGTTTTACCTGCGTAAAAAGCCGGCACTTGATTATTGCAGCACCACAACCGATGTGCGGAATGTGGCCCAGTTGTTCATGGGCGGCGGCGTTCTCTTACCCTATGGAGAGCCACCTGTTCCATTATCCGCTATAGAATTAAAGTAAACCACAATTACCTCTAGAACCTACTGCCGCAGCTAACTGCATATCTGCTGCTGTTGGCATCTCTGATGCCGTACTCATAGGACCTGCAGGCAAACACAAACAATTCAATAACATGTCTTATTTATCGTAAAAAAGCTATTAGAATGAAATATAATTAATTATTCGCAATATTCAATTTCACACCGCTCTCATCTTGGTGTATTCCGCGAGGCAAACCGTAAGCTTAAACGAATTTTTTATTTATCTTACTTAATCTTACTGCAGTTCACGTAGCTTTCACATTGCTACGCCTAATATTTATGTTAACTTCAGTTTTTATGCTTAGCAATAATTATAATATGTATTTTATATGATAGAATGTCAACATAAGCTCAGTTGATTAAAATAATTATTTAAATTAATTAATTTAGCAACTAATTTTAAACAAAGGTTTCACAATGTATATATTTGATAAATAATTACTTGAAACACCTTGGAAGAGCCATGCTGAAGCATATGCCGACGCACTAATTGGGTAAGCCGGCTCGTCCGAAGTGATATCATGGGCTCATAGAACACTCAGCGTGAAACAATACTTGTAATGTGTTTCGTAGAGTGAGTGAGAATATCGGAGGCCCTTAAAAGTGCCACTTAAGCGGCGTAAAAAGCCGGCAACATAATCAATTCACGGATTGTGGCGCGGTTGTTCGTCGGCGACGGTGTTCTCTTATCGTATGGAGATTTACCTGCTCCGTTGTCCGCTATAACATATAAAAATAGTATATTTTGTACCAATTAATAATATTAAGCCCTATTTACCTTTTTTATTTACCATATATGTATCGTAAACGAGTAAATCTAGACCGTTTTTTCTATACACCTAGTTATCTTATACAACTTACCAAATTCATAGCTAATATATTTGTCCTATATGCGCATGAAATTATAGAATAACTAAGAACCGCCAAACCGTGTGTCGGAATAACAAATCATAAACTGCATATACAAAGTTACAAAAGCACGGCGCAAATAAAAGTTGTCAACAGAGCGAACATTAATTAACAGAAGCTGGTTTCCCTCCCCTTCTATAAGAGGATTTTTCCAACAATAGCTTAAACGAAGCATAAAATTATTCGCGAGCACTGCAGGAAATGTGCCATCGCCGTTTAGATAGCTGGCCAAACTTGCCCCTGATAAAAAGCTCAAACGTCCTACCACAATTTATATACGGAATTTTTATTTTCATGCCCACCGCGAGAAACGCTCTTCTCGCTTTAATGAGCTATAAAGCGGTTTAATTGATTGTCTTAACATAAGTCAACATCATAAATTGAGGATGTACGTTCAAGATAATTAAATAATTTTTTGTTAAGGCTAAGATAAAGCCTACAGCCTTAGTGTTCTATATATCTATCAAGTATCCCAAGATTCGGTTGATAATACCTTTTTTTTAATTATATAGCAGACAACGAATCAGGTGGGTCTCCTATATGGTAAGAGAACACCGCCGCCCATGAACAACCGCGCCACAGTCCGCGCATTGTTTGTGTTGCCGGCTTTTTACACCGCTTAAGCGGTTCTTTTAAGGGTCTCCGATATCTTTACTGACTCTGCGAAACACAGTACAAGTACCGTTTCACGTACAGTACAAGTGAGTATTGGGTGAGCCCAGGTACATTTGTATTTATTAATATAATGTAGCCACGATAAAACCAACTTCGCTAAACATCGCTTAAATTGCCCGTTTTTAATAAACAAACATCTTTGTGGTAGAAACGACGATATCCTGAGACTTTAAATTTAATTTTCGTGAAAAACAAGCAATTCTGTTTTTATTGCGGTTACAATTGTTCGGTACTTAAATGTAATGAAGGGATTTGTTTGTTATCTGTTTAATTTACGTTTTTAATTTGCGATAACACGAAACGAATGAGATTTTTTGTTTTTAACAACCTCATGGTCGAGCGGTTGTGTGAAAGTCAGAGGTACGGAATTGATTCAGGACTGAACAAAATTTATAACACATTTAGTCTTTGGGAAGACTTGACAGTTGCCGGGCGAGTATCTTTACACTGTCTTAGCCATGGGAGAACCATGCTGAAGCATATGTAAGATGCACTCTTTGGGTCAGCTCATTCGAAGCGATACTACGGGCTTAAAGAATGCCCGTGTTTTTTGGAGTGAGTGCTGATATCGGAGGACCTTGAAATTATAGCAGTCAAAACGGGAACAAAATCTGTGGCTTGGTTGTTTGTCGCGAATCTTTTACCACAAAGGAGACCTACTCCGTTGCCCGTTATACAAAAAACAAGAAGCAATATATCTTTTAGAATTTCTAGAAATAACATCAATTATAATTAAATTAGTATAATTATAACAGAATAATACTTCGACTACCATTTCATGCTGAGTATTCTTCGAGCTCATGGTATCACTTCCGACGAGCCGGCTCAATTAGTGCGATAGAATATCCTTCACTATGGCTCTCCCACAGGTACGACATTATTAAAACACTTGCCCGGCCGCTGTTAATCCCTTCCAGAGACCGAATAAATTATAAAAAAATTATAATTGTCCGGACCGGGATTCAAATACGATACCTCTCGCTTGATGGTACTCTTTTAGAAACATTTAGCTAAGAGGCTCTCAAAACTTATACCTATTTATTTTACTGTCTTTTGAGAAAGCCCGTAGCACAATTATACCTCTATAATTTATATATTGATCTGTTTCTATTTCAAATCTAACGCAATAGATGTCTTCAGTTATACATAGATATAAATCTTAAGTAATTCGAAACATTTCCTATTCAATATGAAATTTGTATCAATAAAAGTATAACCTAATAGAATATCTTTATAAATTAGCTTACCTGGATAGTATATCGCCTCTTTCCGCACTGCGTACTTTGCCTGCGGTATCCTAAGCGTGCAAATGAACTCAGCCGCGGAAGGCAAATCTGCGTCAAGTAGAGTCACTGTTGCCACAGCCGAATACCGTCCATTCACAAGCTTTAAGTGATGTGACACGCCGTCTAAATGTCTGAAAATTCCATTAATTACGATTGCATTTTAAGAATTATATGATTAGATGGTAGATAAGTCTTTATAGTTTTGGATATATTTTATAGTAATAGAGATCCATGCTGAAGCTTTGACTGATGCACTAATTGAGCCGGCTCGTCCGCAGTAACACCACGGGCTCAGCGTTAAACGGTACCTATGTTTCACAGAGTGAGTGAGGATATCGGAGGCCCTTAAAACTGAGAGGTTGTACATGGGCGGCGGTGTTCTCTTACCATATAGGAGACCCACCTGCTCCATTATCCCCTATAGAATAAAAAAAGAATAAAAATCATGTTAGTTATAAGCGTCATTAACAAATGTTAAATAAATTTATCTTACTTTTATATGATGATATCACAGTACACGTTTATTTTAATCTCCTAAGCGCGTTTTAGAAGCTTGTATTTTAATCTTTTAACGTTTTATTTATCATTTTACGTGTTTAAAATTCGTATTACGTTTTCAATTTAAACATTTCTAAACCTAAACATGTTTTTTCGTAACCAACAACGTCATTAATATAAAACAGAGTTACATGATTTAACGTTTTAAAAATTTATCGCTGACATAACGGGTAAAATTTCATATATCAACTGGGTTATGGAAACGACGTTTAATAAAGTAATTTCAGAGGTGCTGGCAGACTCCCAGGTGACAAAGGCTCTTAGTTTTAATCACCAATACCTTGCCAACTTAGTTCTTTATTATTATAACCTACATTTTAACTTCACATTTGACAAATATCAATAGGGAATGATTTTAAATAAGGAACAGCGTTTTACAACACTCAATACTTAGTGATAGATCATTTTCTGAAATATTCTGTCAATGCCTCACTAATGTATATGTATTGTTTCAAAAATGAGGAAGAATATCGCAAGAAATTTCTGTTTTTCTGGAAATCAATTTACTTTCTGTAGCATAATCGTATATTTTATTAAGATTGGTAATCTTTACAATGTCGCAATTTAGTAATTTTTATAACACAAGGAGGTATTCGAACAGGAACCTAACGTAAGTAACATAAGTGGTCTTCGCACATGGACGCTTCTAGAGACCCAGCAGTGACGGGAGTGCGTTGCCGTTTTATTATATATTTTGATAATTTCGACAGTATTGCAAATATTATTTAAGATAAATCATTTAAGGTCTTAAAATTGTACCTTAATAATATCAACTCCTAACTAATAATATCAAAACTTAAAACTCATTAAGCACGCTATAACTTTACTTTGATTCAATTTGAGAAACAAATATTTTTTATTAGTATGGCGGACAACGGAGAAGGTGTTTCTCCTATATGGTAAGAGAACATCAACGCACATGGACAACCGCGCCACATTTCGCGCTTTAGTTGGGTTTCCGGCTTTCTAAACAGAAGAAGCACCGTTTCAAGTACAACTACCATTTCACGGTGAGTATTCTGTTATTTTGTTAACATTAATGAACTTTATAATAACACCAGGTAGAATAAGGATTTTAAAAAAGGAATTAATGTATGAATGTTAAATGTTAATAAGGTACGTCAATGAGTATTTAACACTATAGAGTAAGAAACAAGAAAACGTGTAATTAAAGCTCACAATAAGTCATACAACGCTGTAAGTCTTGTATTCAACAGAATCAAGTACGGCCCTTTGATGCATAGAATAATATTATATTCTTTACAAACATTTTTTTTATTTGAAGTCTCAAAAGCCGACACCATTGAAAGAATAATTTTAATTATGCAGTGTTTAAATATGAATTTTATCCCAACTTTAATCACCAACTGACTGTATAATTTTCACGAAAATAACAAACCGTGTGTGTATCAAAGGAAAAAATAGTATTTTTAATAATAGATTTATTCTCTCTATTTATATGCTTTTTTATATTGTATTATTTTATCTGACTTTATTTCTAGCTGACATGCCATCGCACATATTAATTACTAGTGGACGTGCCAGACCTCGTCCTGTCTTTAGCATCAGACCCGGTTCGTAGCAGTATGCTACGATGCTCAGCAATCGTTGGACCCTCTAATTCGGATAACTCGATACTTTAAAAAATAGCTATTGAGGTAATGTTCTAACCGTGTACAGCAATGTTATTGGTGTAACTAAGTAAATTTATAATAGTGTAAAATGTCATCTGTTATTATGAATAAGTTCTAACTACTAGAAAAGCTGTTATCGCATGTAGTCGCATGGTCTCCTACAAATATAAAATAGACCGTAAGAATATTTTAAGTTGGTATATTCATAATAAAAACGTAATTTATTCAATATATTTCAACAACCAGTGGTAGTGGTAGAAATAAGCCAATTTTTTTTAATAAATATAGATTTTCTCTAACTTTGTCAAATAAATAAGAAAACGGTGGAAACCCTGTGAAATCAGTTGCCTTTAGAGGTATTTTTAGTTCAATACGACTTGGATACCGTTAAAAACAGCCTATCCCCAAAATGCGGGCTATAGCTCTGCTGGAGCTACGGAGGCTGGAGGAATATGCTGGCTGAAGTTTCTGCTTTTTTGAGTACCTATTTTTAAAAAAAAATTAACCGAAAATAAGGTGTTACATACGCCAACAGTTCATTTAAATCGTTTTTGTATGAGATCACATTGTTACATAACCCAATTCACAAAACCCGTTCCATATTACGTAAGTGAACTAAATTTAACCCTTCAAATCCAACACAGGTGTTTGTTTTCCACACCAATAAACGCGATCGGGCTAAATGGACTGTCAAATTATTTATATGCAAATAGTTATAAGCTTTTAAAGCCAATTGGGCCATTTCAATCCAAACGGAATCGCAAAAATTCAAATGAACACGCGCAATTGATTGGAAAGTCAAAGTCGTTGAACAGGTGCGTTTTCAAATTAAATGTATTAATGCAATTTTGTTGTCGACCAATTTTAGAACAAATAAAGCCGTTGGAAATAATATACTATGTAGAAACCAAATGTGATTTACATATAATATGTATCTAAAAGGAAAAAAGTGTTGTTTATATAGAATAAAATGGATAATTACTTAGTCAAAGCTATAAAGAATTACTCATTTTGAATGGCTTACAATATTTTGTAGACATCTTCAATATTGATAAAGAATCTATTTGGTTTTAATTGAAATGTGGATTTTAAGAATTACTTCTAAAATTTCCATTTATTAAGTTTAAACTTCGAAGTGGAAACCTTTCAGGCTGGTGTATCTCAATGCAGTTAAGATTAAGATGTACCAAAGCGCCGCTGAAAATGTTTAAATCCTAGTTTCAAAGCTATAAACATGCAGAAAATTTTATTTGATTTATATATATTGCAATTTTAACTAAGTGAGGGCACAAATAACTTGTTTTACTGAGTGAATAAGGTTATTAAAATACGAAAAAGAACATCAGAAAAACAAGGCGTGGATTGCGGCTCGGTTGTCCATGGGCGGTGGTGATCTGTTACCATATAGTAGACTCGCCTGTATAATTAAAAAGTAAATAATAACTATTTAATATGTATATACCATAGATTTAAAGCTAAGAAATATAAATGTTTTATCCAATCCTGCTAGAATGTAGGTAGAATGCAGTAGAATGACTTGTAAACTAATAATGAATACCTGCTAGGTTCTGTAGGACACTGTAATAGGTCTCCCTATTATGCATAATACAGAAATTACGAGGCAGAGTGCAAAGCATACCGTTTTGGACGGAATGTGTGTATCGAGTATTAAGGTTTACGAGATTACTTAGCCATGCTATTTTAATTATCAGCTATAATCAGGCATATGGTAATAAACGCTGGATATATTGGAATATGTTATGCTATTTATGGCTTAGCCGGTACAATATTCAGGATAACATATCCTCTTGTTCATATGAGTTCGTGTAAGAAGTATTTATTTAATAAGTTTTGTTAGAGGCCACCTAATAGGTAGTAATTACGTGGATTTTCATGGTTTATGTAATATATGTCATGTTTATTTGCTTCAGAGGTGTTAATAGGTTTTAAACCTATTTATTATCGGCGTTTTGTTGTGGTGTCGGCTTTTTACGCTCAAACGGTATAATTTCAAGTGCCTCCGATAGCCTGTCATATATATGATAGATCATAGAAGCACAGTACAAGTATTGTTTCACGATATTTTGTGAGCTCTTGGTATCATTTTAGATGAGCCGGCCCAATTAATCTGCATATGCTTTAGCATGGCTCTCCCACAGGTAAGGCAGAGTTAAGACTTTGCCCGGCCACTGTTAATTCTTTCCAAAAATCTAGTAAAATATAAATTTTGATTCGGATCGGAAATAGAACCTGATACTTCTCGCTTCAGAGGTTAACCTAAAAGGGTAATGAAGTTTCCTTTAGATAGAACATTTAAAAAATAACATAGACTTTAGTAAAGAGATATATTTGACAGTTTAATTTGGAAACCACAAATTTAAGACGAGAAAATAATTCATAATGTAGCTAGTAATAGGATTTTTACCATAATTTTTCGCAGTTTTAAACAGTATATTTATCATAGCTCGTAGTTCGAATTTGTAGTTTCTTTTGTTACCATAACAGCAGAAACTTCAGTGTATATATTCAATTTATACTTTAAGTAATATATTAAACTATAATCATTTCAACTAGTCTATTGAATATTTAATTAATCAATATTTTTCTTTCGTAACTATATAATACATATTGTATTATTTAAGACAGCGTGTAGTTTGACCGGCCCGCATTGCGCACTGCGGGTAACATTAATGCAATATCTTTTTGCTAAAGGGGTGAGGAAAGTGAGAACAATCCCACTATTAAAGTAATCTCCATTCTAAGATAGCTTTGCCTTAGAGCACTTATCAAACCATGTCACGATTTCATACAACGACATTTCTTTATCGATTTTCGAACCTTATATTTACTAAGCCTTGCTTATAAGGTCTATTATTGCACACCACATTATGTTCATATAACATAAAAAAGAGGTTTTTGTATGTTTGTTATTCTTTCACGCAAAAACTACTCAACGCATCTTAGTGAAACATTGCTCATAGATCGGAATAACACATATAATTATAACGATATTAAATATATTAGTCAAAATATAATAAAACTTTCACGTAAGTCAGGCCCGACAAGGCCAAGGCGACTTGATGGCAAGGCGATGTCTACCGGGTCCACCAGTAATATTTATAAGAAATTGATTTGCGTGCCACCTGTAATGTATTTTTAAAAAATCATAATATTCTAACTATAACTATTTTATTAACATAATATATGAAATAGTTGTGAAGGTGGAAAGTTTAGTACCAGAGTTTTATCGAGTTTTTAAAATGTTTTAAGTAACCAGTAACTCAGATATTCAATTCATATAATCTCGGGTCTATAATTTTCATAATAACATAGTAATCGTTTAACAAAATCCTATTAACATAGTAATCTCAAGCTAATCCCTACACAATACCTGTAATCAGATTATCCTTGACCATATGTATGTCATATATCTTCGTATGGTTTCATGAATTTTGATTAAAGTAGCTATTATTAAAAATATGCACGTTACATTTATTTTTTTGAAACATATATCTTAAGAGATCCGATCAGCCGTAGAAGAGTTATGTTGCAGGTCATGCGAACGCACTAATTGGGTCGGCTCGTCCGAAGTAATACCACAGGCTCACAGAATACTCAGCGTGAAATGGTACAGGTATTGTGTTTTGCAGAGTGAGTGAGGATGTCGGTGGCTCTTAAAAGTGGCGATCTTTATATAAAGAGAATAAATATATTGTTCTCATGACAGACCAAACATCGGTGTCAAAATCCATCGTTATATAGGATTTATCGTAAGAAAGAGAGTCTATAGTAAATATTTTATGGCGTAGAGTAGTCACAAAGATATCACTTACCTCTCGGGTGTGGCAAGGGTTAGGTTAGGCGCGGGGAAGGCACCTTCCGCTGCGCAGATGACATTCACTGTGTCATCGTCTGTCTTGTTCTGCACCAACCGGAAGTTCGTCTCCGGAGCTGAAACCGTACAAAACTACTTAACCGAAGTCTTCTAAAAAGATGCAGAAATATTATATAATACATTACTAATAGATAGCCAAAATCCTAGAATGGTGTAAATAATGAATACATTGTTTTATTATATTCTATTATATAGTCGGACAACGAGGCCCATGGACAATTACGCCGCAATATGCACTTTTGTTATTTTACTGGCTTTTTTACGTCGCTTATGAATTATGTTAAACTTAGTGGACCTCTGGTATTCTCTCTAACTAAACGAAATACAGTACTAATATTATTTCACAATGATATTCTTCCATGTAACAACAATATTCAAAGACATATTTCGAAGTTTACAGCTATGCTTAATTACGTAAGCTTCTGTTATTATAAAAATGTTTCAATTAAAGAGATTAAATAAACTATACGAAAAACATAGAACGAAAGGCTACAAAAATGAGGTGTTAAAATATGCGGGACTGTTTGACTTTATTTTTACAGCTGAAACAAATTCCTTAAGCCGAATTGTCTCTGGCACATTTTTATTTTAACTTTTAATCCGAATTAGCGTTTGTTTTGAACTTTTGCCGCCGTTTCGGTTTTAATTGTACTTGTCTAGCTTAATTTCGCTTAAATTTTAATGTTTTTTTTAAACTACGCTTAAAACTTTTCCTTCAGCTTCAGTTCAGTTTGTAATTTATCTTTTACGATATATATATGAAAAAATTTTAACGCTTCAGTGCCACTGGTTATACATTTAACTAATTTTATTTCTGTAAGCCTTTTATTTCTAACTTCCCACCTAACTAATTAACAATCATTTTATTTATGTCAAATTAATAGATATTATGAATACTTTGTCAAACTTGTATTTATTGGAAAATATTTGAAGATTAACGTAAAGTTCCCTGAGAAATATTCCAATAGAATATCCTAAGGTGTCAACTGAGCGTAATAGATTGATTTTTTAACCCCCAAATAGAATTAGCCATATATCTTACATCTTAAATACAACCACATCATTTCTATAACGAAAAAGATATTATTTTTAAAAACTGTCTGTTAAAATGCTTATGCCTTATTTAAAAACATGGTTTATATATAAATCAAGTCGCTTTACATATGATACTTTTGTAATTATTATATCGGGTATTTTAAAAAGAAAGATTATATTTAGTGGGTCGATTAAAAAAAAATTAAGGCGATCGAATAACAAAAAATATTTATTTATTATTAAACTACATAATTTGGGAATTTAATCGACTACTGTAATTACATATGACGGCTCGGCAGGTGGACTCAAGGATGGCTGCCATTCCGTGACCAATATTTTCTTTAAATGTGCCAGGGAAGGTTTTATCACATAAACTTTAGACTTAAGATAACGATAAAAGATTAATAAGTCCATTTGGGTTAATCAGGACTGCGTGAAGACCAATTTAAGTCACAATTTGCCTAATAAAACTTCACGAACTCGTGACTAAGAGGTATCGGACGTGTGTGAAGTTACTCCGTCCTGTTCGAACCATTTCTTTTGTCATAACAACAAAAAAGTAAGGATCTAAAAGTCCACGCACCGACTTCACAGCCCATACGGTCACTTTAGGCAAAGGGTTCCTGAAGCTTAGGTTTCCGATTTGATAATGTGATTCATCCGAAAACATGATTTTAGTAAACACTGAAAAACGCTCAATTGCCTGATTTAGGAAATCAAGCCTCTGTTAGGTATATTGCGTCTTTACTTCTTGCACCGATTGAATTCTCAAGAGCCAGGCTACCAATAACCTTGAACCCTCTGCGATTCGCAGTGTACACGCACTAAGTTAATAAATATAATCTTTCTTTTGAGACATCTGTACTATTTGATAAAGGTGATATTTTATATCAAAATAATATGAATAGGTGTGTTTTTCTATATATACGATCTTTGCGAACAATAAAAGCTTAGATAGTCTATGATTTTATTCAGAACATTTCAACTTCGATAATATAACTTGCCACAAAAATGGCGTCGTAAATTTGCAAACTGTCAAGAAGTTTTGTGGAAAAATGCAGGCACACATTATACATAGACGATATTATGCACGGTAAGGGCAGATTTATTGGGGTGTCCCGATTTTGAACAAGTTTTATCATCTTATTGTTCAGGAGAGCAAAATATGAACAGAAATATGTGCCTAAAATTTTTATATAAATTAATTTAATTTAGAATTAGTGACAAATTTGGTAAATTCTTTCTAAAACATTTTAACGCGTTTTAAATGATCTTTCGGTATGAAAAAAATAGGTTACATTTTTACAGTAGCAGACAATGGAGTAAGGCAACCTCGCTGTAATCCGCATTTTGATTGTGTTGTTGGATCTACAGCCGTATCTGCCCTGACGCTGCAAAACACAGTACAAGTATTATTTTATGAGTCCGTGCTATCACTCTGGCCGGCGTAAATAATACATCAGGATATACTTGAGCATTGCTTTTAACGGGTAAGAAAGTGTAAATACCCGGCACTGCCAAGCCCTTCCGAATATCTAATACAATTTACAAATTGAGTTATAAATTCTATTCAAAGCGGATATCGATCCCCATATCCATGATGTCACGGTAGCTTACAAGACTGCTCAGCCACGAAGCTCTTAGAACTTGCTACGCTATTTCGGTTCTTGTAATATCAGTATTCTAAATGTGATGTTATATAATCCATATGTCTGTGTAGATATTTGTATCGTCATATATCTTTAACCTAATTCCTTAGGTACTTGAAAGTTGATGCTGAATATTTTCAGAGCCACATAGCTTAATGGTTTTAAAAGTGTACCATGAAGCGAGAGACATCGGGTTCGAATCCCGGTCCGGACAATTATAATTTAATTTATTCGGTCTCTGGGACGACTTGATAGTGGCTGGGCAAGTGCCCTAATACTGTCGCACCAGTGGGAGAGCCATGCTAAAGAATTTGGTGACGCATTAATTGGGCCGGCTCATCTGAAGTGATACCACGGAGTCACAGAATACTCAGTGATAAACGGTACTTGTACGAATGCGAGTGAGTGACGATATCGGAGGTCCTTAAAGTGTCGCTTAAGTGCGGCGGAAAAAGCTGACACAAACAATGCGCATCTGTGGCGCGGTTGTGTTCTCTTACCATAAAAGAACTACCTTCTCCGTTGTCCACTATGCATAAAAAAGAGTAATGGATCTCTTTCTTATTTATTTAAAACTTACATATACAACAAAAGTGAAAATATTAAATATAGGAAATACAAAATATTACAAAGTTACGTTAAAATGTGGGAGTGATCGGTGGTATGCTCCACTACAGAAAGTTGAGCGCCGATACAAACAAAAATACAAAGAGAAACACAAGGAGAATCCATTTCTCGAACACACAAATGTAAATAATTGCCTACAGTAAGCATAATTTAAATATTATTCTGTTAAATTATCTTTTGTAAATGCGTGCTTTATAATTTGACTTATTCTATTACGTCAGTAAATAATATTCGTAAATAAAATTATTTGTATACATTCTTTGTTGAATATTTTCATGACAACTTCAACAACACAAAAACAGCATCCCCGTTCATATTTAATTAGAACGACATCGTCAATGCTTTATATGTGAATGCATCTCCATTCATTACTTTCATTATTATGTACAATATGTGAATCTTTTATTCGCGTTGATGACATAAATCAGTGCACGCAATAAAACAAAATTGGGTTAGTTATATCTGAGGACTTTTTTTAATCGCCTGGCAACACAACCAATGCGCGAATTGTAACGCGGTTGCCCATGGGCAGCGGTGTTCTCTTAAGAAATAGGAGACCCACTTATTCTATTATCAGCTATACTAAAAAAAAGACGGGCTGTAAAAAAATTGATAAAATTTAATGTGAAAAAATTTGTTTTATTTGCATTTTAAATTTGTGGAGCTGACATCCTATCATTCGCCTTACTTTTGCCGCAACAATCTCAAAAAAGAGTGTATAATATGTGATGTTTTTATAATAAAACTGTGGGTAGTCTGTGTTCAATGTCAGTTTTCTGTCAAATATAATGGTTTAGCGGGTCATAGGATTGCTTAGGCCTTAGGGCATACCTATCTTTTGCCTCACATGGCAGGGTGATGTCACACGGTTCCAATATATTTTATATAACGGTGTTACTTAACTGTTACTCTGTTACGGTGTTTACCAAAACATTTCAAACTAGATCACATAACTTAAGTAAATCAAACGATAGATTGCTATGCAAATATTTTTTTTCCATTAATGAGCATTTTTAAGGAATTACTACCACTACGCACTACCACTCTCATGAATCAGCTGTATGCAAAAGTATATTCAAAACCAAAAAATTGAAGACCTTTACAAAAAGAGCGTACCTATCAATAAAAGGCCGGCAACGCACCAGATAGATGTGTCCATGAACGGATGACCGCCTATTCTAGGTGGCAATCCTGCTTTGCCTACCGATTTTCATAGAAAACTTTTCTGAAAAAAATACGTTAAATAACCACACCAGTATACTACTCTGTTCAAAAAGTATCACGAATTTTGTGCTTTTTCGTGGACATCTATTTTGTCCCCTTCAAATTAATCCCCCTCTGATGTAATGCATTTTTGCCAACGTTTTGTCCAATCCTCGAAGCAAAGAAATAATTTTTTTGTGACCTTGTTCTTTGACTTCGATGCCTTTGATGTTCTGCCGCTTCAATTTAACAATCGTTTTTTAGTTTATCTAATCAACAATATACAAAATACAAAACAAATTATTTTATTCTTTAATAATAAATAAATATACAATTTAATAATCAAATTCTCCATCCACATTGATAACAAAAAGTATTTTAACGTTGAGCTTCATTTGTAGAACTGTGTTAAAAGCATTTCACAATTTCGCACCGGCTATTAATCGCATATGGCATTCGCGACCGTTTCCTTCCGTGTGGAGCCCGTACAAGTATAGGTATAAAAAGAGATGCGGATAGCAGATGCTGGTTCGTAAAACTTTAGCTTTGCAAAAACATAAGGAAGCGGTTTAAGATAATACAACTTCAAGTTCTTGAAAGACTAAAAACATGTTTTTTTTAAACACCAGGCATATGTCAGGTGGCTCACTTTTAGTTCCAGCTGAGACACGGGTAGGTCACTGGTTTTTAAGAAAAGGCTTCTAGATTAAGGAGGACTTATTATTTAATTTTCATTATAACTGTATGCGATTTTGGTAGTGCTGGGTACGAATTCCGTACAAAAGTTTACAGAAGTTTTGCTTAATAACATAACAGATGTATTTCATTAACAGTTTTTTCATATTAAAATATGATGTCAAATTTAACTATTTTTTATAGAATATATCTAATATTTTATTATAATTAAAATTTAAGAGATAGCTTGATATGAATAATTAAATGATATACTTAAAAATACGATTTTACTGCGCTTGTGACTTAAAACCGGCGCGATAGGGTATGTGCGGAAAGGGACATTTTACGAGGAATGGACGAAATATGAAATTGGGCCTTTTATATAAAACTTTTGTTTTACGTTTAGTCAACCTTTATTGTTTTACCTGATTTCAACCGACGGACGAAAACAAAGTTTAAAAAAATGTTTAATAGATATTCCTAAAATTGTGAGAGTTCATGTCCTTAGAGAGACGAATGAGAAATGGACTAAGATAGTTACAGAATGGTACCCAAGAGGGAATACGAGAAACTGGGACAAGCTTAGCAGTGGAATGAATGTTATGGTAAGCTTTTGAGGAGACCTTTATCGTGAGAAAAGCAGTTGTTATAAACAGACAACTTTTAACTGAAAAGAATTTACCAATCGAAGCTTGTTAAGTTATTTTTTAATATAGCGGGCAACGTGGCAAGTGTGTCCCGGAGACGCCGTCCATGGACAACCGCACCCCAGTACGCATTTTGGTTGAGATGCACGTATTGTACTCATTGTAAACAATAGTAAATAGTAGTAGTAGCAGTATAAGTACTATCTACGCTGATATTCTGTGAGGCCGTGGTAGAACTCCAGACGCATGTGTTCAGTATGGCTCTCCTGCGGGTAAAATGTGCTAAGCACTGTCAAGACCTATCAATGACCGAACACAATTTACAAATTAAATTAGAAATTAGACCGAACCAAACTACGTGCCCATGACATCGTGGTAGAATAAAAAAAACGCTCTGTCGTGACGCCTTAAACATTTATTTATGCAATATATATTTCATATATTAATTATTGTATTGTTATTATTGAGTTATATATTTTACAAGGCTTAGTTGTCACAAAGTTTTTAAAGCTTTAAATTCGCTTCTCTGAATCTGTAAACTCAGTGAACAATAGAACTCACTGGTAAATACGGGTTTTAATTTTTTTTCTTAATTTTAATATTATGAAGAATAATTTTTAGTTATTACTAGTTATAAAGATTATAAATAAAAACTCGTTTATCTACACTATGTCAGCAGCGAAAAACTGATCGTAGTTGGGTACAGAGAAGGCAAAACATCGCGAGGTCGTTCACCAACAAGATGGTTTAATCAAGACTCGTCATCCTCGAAATTCTACACAGCCGTAAGAGATGCACGTCATAGAAACAGATGGCGACAGGTCATCCGCTCCAAAAGTCACCCTAGTGCTGACCACAATCCTCAAACATGAGGGACCGACTAAGAGAGAGATAGTTATAAAGGTGCAGGTTGCAGTATTTTCTGTTTCTATATTAATCATATGGTTCATGCATATAATCTATTCGTTATAACTACCACAGTTTATGAACCTGCGTGAAATTTTCTACCGATCTATAAAACAATATAAAATATAATGATATAAAATCTTAAGATTAATAATTTCACTCAGGAGAGCCATGCTGAAGCATATGCTGACGCACTAATTGGGCCGGCTCATCCGAAGTGATACCACGGGCTCACAGAATACTCAGAGTGTTACGGTACTTGTATTGTGTTTCGCAGAGTGATGAAATCGGAGGTCCTTAAAAATGCCGTTTAAGCGGCGTAAAAAGCCGGTAACACAACCATTGCGCGGTCGTAATGTGGTGTTCTCTTAACATATAGCAGACCCGCCTGCTCCGTTGTCCGCTATATCATTAAAAAAATCTTAAGATTCTTCTTATTCGTTTACTATTTACTTTATGTTCTCAAAAATGTATAAGCTTATTCGAAAAAGTCTGTTTAAATTTTTGCCTCTACCGGGTCAAATATGAGCATTTTTTGAATTAATCAAACGGAAATGTTTTACAAATTGAACTAATGTCGCATTTATGAATGTTTTAAAACCGTATATTTTCAACTGAACTTAAACAGCTTGTTTACCTTATAAATAACTACAGATCATAAATATTTATTTTAATTAATATTAGGTAAACAAATCAATAGTTAAATTTTTCTAATTTGTATACAGAGCGACTCAAATAAAATACCGAAGGAGTAAAAAACAAATTAATTTCGAAATCGAATTAACAATACGTGAACAAATGATGTAAACATTTAAAATTGGAACTCCTAATCAAAGATGTAAGAGAAAAAAAGTAGCCAGTACGAAAAACGCCAATTTCATATGTAAAATAGTAAAACCTACTTATTAAAGGTTGAAATATTTGACGGAACGCTGTGCATAGTCTGTGGAGCTCATACATGAGATCTGTGCTTCGCTCCATTAGTTTAATGAATTAAGTTTGCAACACACGAGTTTGCATGGTTTTAAAGTTTCAGTAAGCTTTCCTTCACTTTAACTTGACATAGGTTTGCATGTTATCTTCATTCATTATAACTACCAGTTTTCTCGTTTATGTAAGATATTTTAATTTATATCTAATTTGATAACTTTATTAGATATTTTATTAGGTGGAAATAGGCAGTAACATCATATGTTTTTTAGAAATTCTCTACATTATATTTCTCAATTGTACTATGTACTTAACGGTACCTTTTAAATTTAATTAATAATGCACATTATAGAATTCATAGTCTGCAAAGTTTTTCGATATCCATATAAAGTTCTTTTCTACTATAAATAATAATAATTATCACCTGAATATTCTAAACAAAATAATACATATCAAATAGAGTAATATAGTTGTCAATTGAAGTATTAAAAAATAAATAAATAAAATTAGTCAAAAATTTAATTTCAGCATCACTGAGATTATTTATGTTAATTTGATTACAGATAAACTCGGATGCAACGTTCTACGTTATAAAATGGAATCAGGATAAAATAGTTTTAGAACTTAAGCCAAGAAAACGTTTCACGGTACTTTCATATTTTTGAGGGGTTGTGAAATTTGAAAAGCAAGTATTCTAATTTAGAGGTGGGTTGCACTCTATTAAAACATATATAGATAAGTGTTTATTCATAACAAGCTCATTTAGTCTTTTCAAAATGCTAATTAAACAGCTAAGTCAGTGTTTTGAACGTAAATTAATATTGCAAAATTATTTTTAAATTTAATTTTTAGCTTTATTAAATGCAGATAATGTCATAGGCACATGTTAACAAATTTTCCCTTGGGAGAGCCATGCTGCAGCATATGCTGACGCACTAATTGGTGAATACTCAGAAGAATACTCAGCGTGAAATAAAACTTGTATTGTGTTTCGCAGAGTGGGTGAAGATATCGGAGGTCGTTAAAAGCCGTAAGCGTAAAAAGCCGGCAACACAACCATGCGCGGAATGTGGAGCGGTTGTTCATGGGCGTCGGTGTTATCTTACCATGTAGAAGACCCTTTAAATTCTATAATTTCTTATTAAGTTCTTAGATTTATAACCTATACCTAAGAACCAGCAAAAATAACATAGGTCATCGTACAATTACATAAACCACACATCTATAAACCGTTATGATCAATAAAAACTCACCAAAAACAATCATTTCCTTTGTTTTAGAATCTTCCTCCATAAAGGTGGAAACTACGCACGTATATTCTCCCGAAATATCTGTATTTGGCTTGACTATCCGAAGTGCTCTGTGCATCTTTAATGGATCATTGGAGGCTCGATATGTAAGGTCCACTCGGCTGCGTAATATGCCCATATCCTGCGGCTTTTGTGATACAATCCACTGGTATACGGGTCTGACTTTGGTCTTGAAGAACCACTTCACCATCAAACCTGATGTGTCGTTGCCATATGTATAGTCACAGTCTAATATTACCGCATCTTCAACACCATACTGAATTATTTCCGGCACTACCACTTTCACTATTTTTAACGCGTGAAGTCCTGAAACAATGTAAACACTTTCTTTTAATATAACCGACATATTTTTATATGTATGAGATATTTATAATGAGATATCTAAATACTAATAACAATTAATTTCGATGTCTAATGTAACATTTACAAAGTATAACCTATGAATAACCGTTGAATATTATAATTTATAATACAAAAACATATAAACAAAAGTCGTTTTGAAAACCATTGTGTTGAAGAAGAAAATTAATCTTTTCCTGCAATAATAGCTTTCAATTAAAAAAAATATTTACAACAACAAATTTATCTTTAAGTACACACAGTTTGTTATTCTCAATTAATTGTTTATACTGAATACTTTGTGTATTTTAGAAAATATTGACGATCGAACAATTAATTGGCGTATCAATAAGAGACTTAGTCAAATATTTGAATAGCCGCTTCTGTAATAGTATTATTTAATATAAACGTTAGGCAAACAACCAGTATGGTCAACTAGCATAAGTGGAACACCACATGGACACGCGTGCTAGCTAGGCCACTGTTGCGTTGCCGACCTTTTAAAACAAATAGATATTAGTAGAATATATATAAATCTTTAGTGGATTATTATATTAATGTCACTAGACGCGACTGTTAGATAGTACATGTACCAAATTTGTCATTTTTTATTTAAATAGCTGTTGCAGTAGGCATATGTTAATTTTAACATTATATATAGTAACAATAATTTTTAACCGACCAAAAAAAACAAAAAGGAGGTATATTAAATGTGTATTTATTTTCGCATTAGTATTTTGTTCCACGTTCATCCCATCGTCTATAGACAAAAAATAGGAGCTTATTGTTTATAGTAAGTTCATTAATTACTATTTTTTTTAAAGAGCTCTCTGAGGTCAGTTGAACTTTGTTTCTAAAAATGTTTGGACAAACAATATTAAAATAATTGTATTGCCGTTCTAATTTTGTCTGAAGTACTACTACTCAATAATACTACGGTACATAACTTACATATATAAAATATCAGGTATATAAATATATAAATTATATATCATATAAATATATAATATATAATAATATAACTTACAGATATTCTTTATGAGATCCCGTACGCGAAGTATTTTCTGACAGCTACTAACAGTATCCAGGTACAAACTAATGTCTTTTGTTGTTGAAATTTTTACTAACAGTATCGACATTCTAAATTCAAATTACTACATTTTTGTACGGATTAAATCTATTCTATTCCATGTGTATGCGAAACTAGCGCTGTTTCAATAGATGTGATAAGAAATAGATATACCTTATTATATGAATTTAAATTTAAATTGTTCAAAATTTCGTTTGAAAAATTGAAACATACATTTTTTCTTACTAAAATTAAAAACTGGAAACAAAGTAAGTACCTACTTAATTAAATATAAATAGGCTTACTGGTTGCCAGCTAACGTATTTGTCTCGGAAAATCTCTTTACCTACTAAAAATTTCCAGGAAAATGTTGAAATTTATGCAGGACTACTCTGATGAATAATAAAAAACTTGATGATTTATGTAGGATTTTTAAAATAGCATTTCTACAATTTTTAAACCTATATGCCTATGTATAATATATATGTATTTTTAATATATTATAATTTTTAACCTATATAGTTTGTTCTAGTATAAATCCAATTATCTTTCACAATGATTTACTTGGATAATTAAGTCTAAAATTATTTGTTTTATTAATTATATAATCTATATTATTTTAATCTACGCGATGGAAAGATGATCTCCTAAAGTTCGCGGACAGCCACTGGATCCAGATCGCTCAAGATCGTAATAGGTGGGCGTCTTTGGGGGAGGCCGAAGTCCAGCAGTGGACTTGATAGGCTGATGATGATGATAATCTATATTAATTTTATAAAAAGGCAAAGTTTGTTTGTTTGTGACATTGTAGGGGATAATTTCTGTATCTAACAAATTGTGAACCGATCTTAAATCAATATAAAGCTACGTTATTTGTGATTAAGTGTATATGTGTGATGAATAATATTGATATAATTATTAGTTTATTATTTATTACTTATTATAAGTTTGTATTGCTTTTATAAAGGAAGTCAAAGCTATATCAGTCGAACGTAACGGTGCCTAAACGATGAGAAATATATGAATGAGTTATAGAGCTTAATAATGGCAATAAAAAATCCGCGACACCGTCGACATCATCTCTCCTAATTTATGAAACAACTTCTGCCGGGTAAAAATAAATCTTGGGGACCTTCAAAAAAAGAGTGTACGCCTTCCTCGTAGGTTATCACCTCGATGTTTGTCGTTCCACAACTGAGCGTTTTATATTATTTTGTACCGCGCACCACCTCTGATGATTCAGCTGCCAGCAGAGGTATTTCCAAACCAATACGACTTGTGGAGTTTCAAGAAAAGAGCCAGGCCTAAGGGGCTAGCAACACACTGGATCTGCAGGAGCTATAGGTGTCCATGGAAGAGAACCGCTTACCCTAAGTGAGCCTCCTGCTCGTTTGCCACTATTTCCATAAATAAATTTAAAAATAAAACAGTATATAGCAATTAGGTTTAAAATATTTACAAATCAAACCCATTGAAGACAGTAATGTACAAAATAACTGCACTGTAACAAAATAGTTCCCCATTGGCCTAAATATAAGCCTTCGAGTTGTGTGTTACAAAAACTATTAATATCATTATAAAATTCTTTCGTCTATATAAATGTTTGTCATTAATTTATGGACATAAGGTCCTACAAATATATATTTTAAAACGCTGAAGTGAATGAGTAATTCCAAGACCTTTGTATTAATAACTTTATCCTAAGTCATATCATATTCTGAATTCAAACTAATAAAACGAAATTGTAGTCAGGGATCGTTTAGAGCATCTAATGTTCGTGTCGTGTTATGAGTTATGTTCGAGAATCGAAGTACACAGTTAACACTTCAAAAGTTTGAAACAGTTTTAACTACTTTCAGAACTGTATTTCAGTGTATTTTCAGTTTCAATTAATATATAACTTAATAATTGTAAGACGGACTGGTTTCCGCAACTCGATGTCACTATGCTCTTAAATTGCGTGGGGGTACCGGCGACATCATTTCAGCCAACTTAATAATGAATAATCTGTTTAACACGATCAATTTTATGTTTTAAAAGATTTTTATATTTCATTCAATTATCGGTACATAAATATTTAAAACTAATTACCTGCCTAAGTCTGTCCTTCTTAAACTCAAAATTAATAAACTGTTTTGGGTAATTTTTTCAAGATTTTACATAGGAATGCTTTTTTAAGATATATTTTCATAAAGTAAACCTCTATAAGATATCAAAATAACATTTTTATATATAATAACAGTTTTGTATGGTATACCGGACAATGAAGCAGGTGGGATTTCTCTGTGGTAAAATATCACGCCCTTCATGGATAACCGTGCAACAATCTGCGCTTTTTGATATTCTAACTCACTCAGCGAAACGTATGTACTGTTTCACTCTGGTATTCTTTGATGCCGTAGTATCTGCTCAGACGAGCCGAACCGATAGCTCTTTAACGGGTACTCTCGCCAGGCCCCTGTGAAGTTATATCAAAGGCCGAATAAATTATAAGTTTTTATTCGGACCGGGGATCGATACCGACATCTCTCACTTCGTAGTAGATAAGCCTCTTAGCTACAAGGCTCTCAAAATTTTATATTGTTCTTCTAATGTTACAATATAACAAATGAAATGATGTATTACAATTTACTTTATATATTAGTATATATATATATATATATATACGTTGGTCTTTACATCATATTTCAACAAAAAATTTCAAATAAGAAATACAATACATACTGTTTCGTTTTATAATGCTACTGGTTTATTTCAAGTTAAACAAAGAGCTGATATAATGTTGATAGAAGCATAATATTGCAAATACAAACCATAATCTCGCCACTAAAAGCCCTCGCACCACAAAATCCCCGCTAACAAGGTGAATGTCACATTTGTGAGCCTGAGGTCAGCAGACGTGATGAATACAGCTTTATAATACAGGGCAGGATTTATGCAAGTATACTCCTACACTAAATCGCATATTAAGTGAGAAACAGTCTTTCGTAACTGAACATTTCTCTCTATCTCACTGACGTCTTGTATGACAATTTAACTTGTGTCAATTTAATCATTGTCCCGTAGCTCTACAACATCCAAATTAATCAATTTTTCTTTGATATATTGACTATTTAGTGACGTAGGTAGGGCCTATATAACCTACTATCAACTTCTTTGTATTATAGCGGACGACTTGCAGGTAGATCACAACCATGGCAAACCACATGGCATTTCACACTTTGGTTATGTTGCTAACTCTTTACGCCACTTATGCACCCGTGAGAGAGCCAAGCTGAAGCATATGCTGACGCACTTATTGGGCCGGCTCGTCCGAAACTATACCACGGGCTCACAGAATACTTAGCGCGAAACGGTACTTGTTCTGTGTTTCGCAGAATGAATTAGTATATCGGAGACCCTGAAAAGTGCGGTTTCAGCGACGTAAAAAGCCAGCAAGACAACCAATACGCAGAATGAACGCGGTTGTTCATGGGTGGCGACGTTCTCATATTATATAGGTGACAATCTGCTCCGTAGTCCGTTATAGAATAAAAAAAATATGCGAAAATGTCACTTACTAAACGTAAGAACATGTCACATTCATAAAATCGTCAAGCGATGACAGCTTATGGTATTGTATTTTTGCCTAGCAACATCTATTTAGGTCGTTTTTAAGAATACCCTCTCAATTTTCAGATATTTGAGGCCCTATTCTGTGAACGTAGTAGGACTGTCCATCCCGTTCCAATTTCCGTACTATATATTACGGTTGTGTCGGCGTCTTAACTTTCAAGTGTCATAGTGTCAGGTGCTTAGCGGTTCAGAATTGTCGACTTGTTAGAACTGAAATGTTATTCTAAATTGTCTAGACAGTGTTGAAATGTCACGTTTGCAGACATTTCAGAAATGTGTGACATTTTCTGGACTCGTATCTGAATATGCAAAGTTTTAATGCCTTTTCATATATTAGAACAATGCTATTTCTAAGCATTTAGATTCCAGCTGAATTTCAAAAGACATTCGATTTCTAAATTTAGACGATCCTATCTTAAATTAATAAGCAAGATGAAATTTTCAAAAAAAGTGTTCGTTTAAATGGTACTTACAATTGAAATATGCAAAGTATATTTTATTAAATTTTAATTCAATATTATTATTTTATATCTATAGAAATGAAATTATCCTTGTTTATTGTTATAAACAAGTCTATTTCACGTGTAAATACAGACTTTCCAAAAGCCGTAGAACTTTTGTTTCGTACAAAAACACCCCAATGATTTAACAACCTTAAAAGCCATCGCCGTACCCCGTTTACATAAATACAACGTACAGAATCGTTACAATTTACAGTGTCATAACTTCTAACCATATCTACCAGGGTATATATTTCCTACCTGTACTGACAGATACGTATATTGCCTACAAATTGTAACCATAATATAAAGCGGTACATTGCTCTCTTCGCATGGCGTGGCTGTTATCTGGGTCGTTAGTGCGCAGCGATGTACGCGTGTTTCTCCAAGTTTACGATGCTGTACGGGTTGTGACAAGTCTAGTAATTAGAGATAAGGTATGCCTTTATACTTGGAGATCACATATTGTTTTGTTATGGTAATGTTTATTTTACAAATTTAACTCAGTTAAGTAGTATTAGTAAATTATTACTCATTTTTCTTATTGTGTAACGATAAACGGAACGAGCGGGTCTTCACTATGGTAAGAGATCACTGTCATCGATGGATGACCATGCTACAATTCACGTTTTGGCTGCGTCGCCGGCTATTCACACCGCTTGAGTGGTTTAATTACTCGGGCTTTCGATATCCTCACTAACTCAATGAAACAGTACAACTGCTTCACGCTAGTATTCCATGAGCTTGTGGTATTTGACGAGACGGCCTACATAAGCTTAATGACTTTCTCAGGATATTTTAAATTGATCCATCCATATTGGAACAACTTGAAGACGACTATTATCTTTATTTATTTTTACGTGTACCAAATTATTTTATGCCCAAGAAAACTACATTTATCATCATCATCAACATTTCAGCTGTAAAATGTCCACTGCTGGATATAGGTCTCCCCTTGGAGCTCCATGCATAGCTGTCGGAGGCGACCTGAGTTACATGCATACATAGTACATTTATAGTAGCATAATATTATATCGTAATTGGTACTTATTAATTATATACTTAGCAAAACAAACAATGAATAATTTATAAAGCTTTTGCTACTACCATTAGCTATGGTGTGTAGCAACACAATCTAAATAAACTTTCAAACCTAACCTAGCCTTGACAGCTATGTTATTTTTAATTTAATTTCAGTTCACCCTTGCAACCCTTCAATGTTATTTCTATTTAATTTTAGCGTGGTGCGCGGAGAAAACCTATTTGCCTCAGAGAAATAATAATAATACAACTGCAAAACTTTAATTGTTCTGCAATCATATATGTAAATAATTTTTTATATATAATTCATCATCATCCTATCAAGTCCACTGCTGGCCTTCCTCAAACATGGGGGGTTTTTTTTGCCTTAATCACCCTTAATCACACTTAATCACGCTTGGCAGGCGGGTTGGTGATCGCAGAATATCTGCTCTACTCGGAAGGGCGCTGCTGCCCACTTTCCGGTGAAGTGTCCTTTAGTCGCCTCTTACGACATTCCATTAGGAAGACTGGGAGTGGTACTATTCTGATCCGGAACCACAAGGGTATATTTAATTAAGTTTGTATAATTTAAAGCAATTTTTACAAAGATATATATGAGATAAATTAGTCTTATATATTACTTATAAAAAGAAGTGTATTGTAGCATTCAAAGCTCGACTTGGGTCAATTCAAAGTTATTAAATATGAATACTACTTTATTATATAGACATCATCGCCTTCAAGTTCAATCACCCCATTGTTAAGTTTACACACAAAACTTTTACTTGTTTCACTTTCCACGCTTGGAAGTTGAATATAAATAGTTCAGGTGCCTTAATATTATGCGGAGTGAATTTAAAAAAAAGTTGTATAACTTTGAATAAACTTGCCGATAGCCCTAATGCGATCGTTAAAAAATTGCTATAGGATCGATTCTAATAGAATTTCCGTTTACACAGTGGATAGCATGAAATGGGTCAGCTCAAATTAGGTTGTTTGGTCACTCCATTACGGCTCGGGGAAGTTGAAAAGCGTGAGCATCGCTTGAAAGAATTCTCCCTATAAACGCAAAAAGAACTTCAATTTTATTTTACTTACAGCGGTGTTTAAAAGCCTTCACTTTATTATGGAAATCTCATAAGTAATAAACTAAGTGAATACACATTAACTGTTATTGTGAAAGTATTATTTTAGTTCCTTTATTTTGTCTCATTTTATAAAATTAATTATTCAATTTATACTATAAATATAAATCTATCTATATAAATATATATATATAAATCTATCTAATCCTGAAAATGTGATGTATTTGAGATAATAATAGCCTATCGAGTTGATTTTTGTAAAGTATCTTTTTTTAAAGCTTGATTGAAAACTATGCATTTTCATTTTGACAGTTTTTATTAAATATATTCAGGGAATATGCTAGTTTAAATTTCATTACAATATTCCAATCAACTAAGTAAATAAGAGACTGCGTAATTTAAATTGGATTAACACATGTACACAAAGGTTTTTTGCAGAAAAATGTAGGTAAATCTAGGTCACACTGTAATGCACTCTGAAAGTGGCATATGTGATATCATCTGACAGTAGCAATGCTAAGTGATGCTAGTTCGGTTGTGGTCGCTTGGTTAAAAGTGTGGCTTAGGAAATCGGAGTAAGGTCTTATTCGGACTTAAGCGTTTAATTGTCCAGTTATATATGGAATTTCATCTTGGAAAGATTAATATTAAACTGAAATCATTTAGTTTCCATATAACCAATAAGAATTTCATTATTTGTAATGATTTTTACGATTTAATAACATTATAAGGTAAATTTTATACCGTGTATTATACTGTGTATGGCTGAGCGCTACGTGCTCTCAGCGCTTTTTCAAAAATTGATAATCGTACAAAAAAATGGTAAAGAATTTTATAGCTTTTTGTATTAATTTATTTTCTGATCTCAAATATAGTACGGGGCAGACATGATTTTTATGTGACTCTTGGTTCAAAAGTGGAATGCCAAAATAAATGTTTACAATTATAAATTTTCATCATACTATCTCCCTGTCTAAATTTGACCCTTTTCGACTTATATAACTGAACTACAAAGGATATATGGGAAAACACTGTCATAGTTGGAGGCCGTAGGTACTATCCCAAAGTTTAATTACGAACGATTTATAAAATTGTTTGCTTAGCCATTAAAATATAGATTAAATCCATTATAAATGTAGATGATACTCATTATGTGAAGAAAGACAACAGGATAGTTTAAGGATTCAAATCTTATAAAAATACAATTTAGCTCCTCTTCACTTCTGCCTTCATTCTTAAACTTGGTTATATTATAGAAGCGAATCACAATCTGAGAAAGCTGGTTGCTAGTTTAGATTGGTAATATATTAATTGCCTTAAGCTAAACCAAATTCTCACAAAGCTTTGAATAACAATTCAAAGACCATCTGTTGTTGCTCAAATCACTAAATATCAGAATCGAGTTTCGAAACTTGTTCATACAAATTTATTCAACCGAAAACTATCGGTTTGTGGGGATAGTTGAAACGGTTGGCCTACATCGTTGTGTATTTCATCTGTGGCAAAGTGCCACATCCATTTTTCATCAATGATCTTAAAACTTTATGTATGGCATTACATACTATATCTATAACAACAATCCTGAGGATACATGTACGGTACTTGTACTGTATTTCGCTGAGTGAGTGAGGATATCGGAGGCCCTTAAATATGCCGCTTGAGTGGAGTAAAAAACATGCATGTTGTCCATGGGCGGCGGTGATCTGTTACCATATAAGAGACCTGCTCCGTTGTCCGCTATACTATAAATAAAACATTATATATATTAAATTCTTAGTTTGATTGTTTTTTGGCTTGAAGAAACACAACTTACAAGAAAACATTTATAATACCTGTTTATCACAGTTTCCATCTCTTAGACAAAAGGACCGCGTCGCTATTTGGAAAGAGATTAATTGAAATAAATGAAGTAATAATAAATAGTTATGGAATCTTATTATAGAATCTAGTAATATATTATTTATTTGTTATATTTATTGTGTTCCTAAGTATATTCAGAATGTCTGTTCTTTGGTTCTGAATTTGTCATTTTTGATATATATTATTCCCAGTGCTATGATGATAAATATAGATAATCAGAGATATACAGGAGAGAATGTTCTAGTATATAAACTTCTTGCCCTAAAAAGCATCTAAAAAGCCTAATCATCACCTATACCTCTACTATTTATAACAATACGGCTTCCTTTCTAGCCGAATATCTAATTTTAAGCCGAATATCCGCTGTGAGGTAAAATAAAAGCTTAAATGTTTAAATAATATTAAATATTGACTGTAAATAAAATCAATTAATTAGTATTAAAACTACTAAGAAAATCTACTTAAACGTGCGCTTGGAAATTAAAAAACCACATCTTAAAACAAGACCACACTTATAAAACGCAAAGAAAATTGCCCCAGAACGCTATCGCAGAAAATATACCCAAATATAATAACCTTAAGTCGCGTGACGCGACACAGGAAGTGTTTTAAAATTCACATTTACATAATTTCTATAGACAAAAAGAATGACGGCGAAGAGAAAATTTGCGAACGAAAAGCGCGGGGATAAAATTTGAATAATGAGTGCTGGCATACGATAAATGACAGTGGAACGATCGTTACTGTCACATGCAAAGGCAAAAAGTCGCTTATTAATAACAACGGTAAGGCTGTATGCACTTGATAAATAGGTTAAACAGATCTTAAGATCGGTGCTTTGTCATTTCATCGGCGCTTGCAAAACTCAAGCATCACACTCAGCACTCGACTATATTATTATATTAAGTAAATAGTACTCTGTAAACTGTTTTGGTCAATGTAAAACATTTTTTCCTTATTATGTAATATGTGGCACTATTCATATATTATATATATCTTTGAACACGATATTTCGAATGATAAATTGTTTAAATAAAAGGTAGTATATCACTTTTTTATGTGATATCCGTGCCAAACGAGCAGGAGGCTCATCTAGGGCAAACGGTCCTCCGCCCATGGACACACCTTGCCCTTGCAGAGCCGCGGATGCGTTGCCGGTCTAAAAAAGCGTCCCAGTAAGGGCTAGGTGTTAAAATTAAAAAATATATTATTTAAATTAATATTTATTTAGTATAATAATATATGAAACAAATTAATATTTATTATTAATCTGTTCGAAAGTAATATTTTTGAACAGATTTGGTCTTTTTTGGACTCACAGAATACTCAGCGTGAAATGATAGTTGTACTTGAAACAGTGCTTCTACTATTTCGCTGAGTGAGTGAGGATTTGCGACGGCAGTGTTTTTTACCATAAAAAACATGTACATATTTCTTATTCTATATAAATAAGTAAAATATATTATCTATGTCATTTAATGTTTGATTGAATGCCAGTTGAATGAATTGTCCGATTGTAATCCCGAGAAAAGATTTCACCGTCATTGAAACTAAAGACTGATATTAGTATAACTATAGGACAAAACTGATTGGTGGTTATGGAATTTATTCTTATGCAAGAAGAGAATGCTTATGAATATATACTTTAGTTATCATGCCTGTAATTTGGTAGCAAATAAATAAAGTTTTTTAGTTCCCTTTGCGCTGATTGTATAATTTATGCAAATTACTTGTACAATGTAGCGGCTCGCCTGGCCTAGTTTTAGTAATGAATACACAAAAGTCCCAGGTTTTTTACAGATACATTTACTATCTTAATTAACATATAGCGTTGATGATGAACATATAAAGTTAACATAAAAATATTATTACAGAATATTATAGAACCTGAAGATTTGTTTTAATTAAACGTTTACATGCATGTAATTTAATTAGTGAGACGTAAAGGTAATTTTAATTATACAAGTTTCTTGTTCATACCACGAAATACAGAATTAATTTATCGATATTACGGATACATAACGCCGCATAAATTTCTCTAATTACGAACTTAAGGTAAGTTTTTTATTTAACGGGAACCAAACTGGCAGACGGCTCATCTAGGATAAGTGGATCCCCGCCCATGGCCACTCCTTTGCCCTATATGTGCCTTGTCGATTTTTAAGAGAAAGGTATGGTATTTCAGAAGGTTTATGTAATTATGGTGAAACGAATGTTATTAAAAATGTTATTCTTTTACGTGCAGCCTGGAACATTTTACATGATTTCTTTTTAATTAATTAGAAGCAAGAAACAATGTAGCGCTTACAACACAAAAATATTGTTGTTTCTTTGAGATGAAACGAACGTCGAATATAGGTCAGCCCATCCTGAAGTAACTTACAAAGATATGGTAGTGTGCTCCAATTTAGACTTACAAGCGTTGGAAAATTTCACACAGCACAACATACGAATTTACGTTTGTTTTTTATTATTATCTACAAAGAAATAGTAGAAATTTAAAAACTAAAACGAGTAGAGTTCATTCCTTACCTTATTGTAGAGCGTTGGCTAGAATAATATACGTAGAATAAATAATATACGTATAATAAACTAAACGTTAGAATAATATACGTTATTTCAAAAAAAAATGGTATTTTAAGGTAGTTTGAAAAACATCTATGAAGTAGATAATATTAATAAACACGAAGGATTAGAATCATTTTTCATTATATAACCAATAGTGTTGAAAAATTAATTTAATTGTATTATACCTACTAGCTCTATAGTTTTTATTCATTTAATGTATCTTCAAATTATTACGTTATTTAAAAAATGCGAATAAAAAAATGCGAATAAATCTAAGTGGTTTATAATAAATTTATGAAGCGGGTAGTATTAAAATCACGTAATATTTTTATTGAAACATATTATTTTCATTATACAGTCAATATTATAGGATTAAACATTGTTTTAAAATGGTAACGGAAGAGAAAGATCAGGAGGCTGCTGGGATAATCCTCCGCCCATGGATACCCCTAGACCTTGCAAGGCCGCGGGTCCATTGCCAGCCTTTATGCAATGGGTACTAAGTCATATTTTTGTTTGGACCTCTGCAGAAAGCTATTTCCAAAGGAATGGTGCGTGGCACTAAATACCTTAAATAATGCTCAGTTATATAATTACTAGATCCATCAACTTTGGAATTATTTTCAAATAAAAATTTGTAGTTTGCAAAAGTCGCTGCCGCTTGAACTCTGAACAGTCATCTAAAAAGTACGAGGCGTGTAATTTTCTTGTGATCTTAAAATGCCCGCGGCCCGGGGCTCTTGCATCCACTTTGTTATTATCTATTTGCACTTTTTGCTTAATTAAATTACGGCCAAATGTTCCGAGCATCCCCTATGAGCTCTTCAGTTAAATACTCATTTCATGCATACAGAACCATTTTCACGTTAAGGCTTAATTACACCAACTGGTTGAATTTAAGCCAAACTGGAAATACAATTTTCTTTTTTTTATAGTATAGCGGATGCCGAAGCAGGCGTGTTTCCCATATGGTAAGACGACACCGCCGCCCATGTACAACAACGCCACAGTCCGCGCATTGGTTGTGTTGCCGGCTTTTTACGCCACTAATGCGGCATTTTTAAAGGCCTCCGATATCTTCACTCACATCAAATATAATACAAGTACCTTTTCACGTTGAGAATTCTGTGAGCCCATGGTATCACTTCGGACGAAACGACCCATTTAATACGCTAGCATATGCTTCAGTATGGCTTTTCCACGGGTGAAAATATATATTTTTTCTGCACAAGCATTATTCAATACCAAATAACAGTTCTAATGTGATGTTATTGCTTACAAAGAGTGCATACAACAAGTCAAATCGGCCCGATCGAATAATATTTATATATCGGCAACAATCGCAACATGCTCCTTTGCAAGTCAGTATTTACAATGGAAACAAGATTTGCATGATTGCTATCCTCAATTTGAATTTGCTCTATAATTTTAACTCGTGTTACGTTAACATACAGAGGAAAATTATGTGAATGTGGGAAACCTTAACAGCTGTTTATGTTATGCTTAAACAATGATCGATTCTCAAATATTATTACGCAAAGGCAGTCTGTCAAACATTTCTGCTGTTTTATAATTAAAGTTTTAACTGCATATCCTATGAAATATGAGGAACAGTTAATTTGTGAGTTTAACATAATTTGGAGTTCAGTTTGTGGGTCGGGAATATGTTAATTATATTGATGCAATAGGACTTCGTAAGTTATAAAACTTGAGTTTGACCAATTCGTTGATATAAATTCTTCACCCGTGGGAGAGCCACGCTGAAGCATATGCTGACGCACTAATTGGGCGTGAAACGCCAGCAACACAACTATTTCACGGACTGTGGCGCGGTTTTTCATGGGTGACTTACCGTATAGGAGACCCACCTGCTCCGTTGTCCGCTATAGAATAAAATAAATTATAGGGTAGCCGTCAATATGTATACGAAGTAGGCATAAAAAGACCCACATATGTCGTTGCCCCCTATATAAAAAGTTTTAATTATTGTGATGTAAGAAATGACGTAGTATTATTGTCCAGTAAAAAATCAATACTTGATTTATTGACGGTAGGAAAGAGTTATGGAAGAGAGTGTATTAAAGAAAATGTTCCTTGTCAATTTTCGTCGAGCTTGACATTTAACACTTAAAGGTCAATTTATATATGGCAACCTTTGTCTGATGATTCATAGTTATTTAACGTTTAGACGAGTTATGTTTTTCAAAAAAAATTTTTTTATAAAAATATGGGTAAATACCCACATTTAAAACATATTTTTTTAACTCAAATTTAAAATAAACATTTATAAGATAAACAAGGCTATGCTATGAATCATAGTGCCGGGACTTGCTAAAACCTTACTTAAAAAAATACAGTTTTTTCGGTATCAGAGAGTCATATCAAATACATGCAATGAAGGTACAATCTCATAGATTATTTCTTCCTTACCAATCAGATGACTTTATTTAGGAGTATCATTTTTATGAGCGATCAGTTACTCAAAACCATATAATTAGATATTTCTTAATAATAATATCCCGTGAGTCTTACCTAGGATAAGCGGTTCCATGAACATCCCCAGCCTTTGCTTTGCTACGGGTGCGTTACAGGCCTTTTAGGGATGGGTGGGCCTATTAGATATAGGTTTTTTTAATTCATATTAGTTTGGAAATACATCAGCAGATAGCTGATTTCACACAGTGGTGCGCGGCATAAAATGCTCTAAAAACGCTCATCTATGAAACAAACATCGACGTGATACGGATAAGGATAATAAAGGGTAAGTTTAAAAGGAATAGTCTTTGACTACATACATTCTATATATTTCAACATTTTCGAACACAACACTATAACACTACACTATACACACATTCGAATACAACTATAGAAAATAATCCAGCAAATATATTTGAAAAAAGATTGAATGCTAAGCGAGGCACTCATTTTTAACAAATCGCTCAATGTTGAACTTATCCTTTCACCTTGTGTAGATTCATTTAAGGTTAGAATTGGATAGAATTCGCGTCTTTATTAATTAAATCGGAACAGTGTAAAGTGGAGCACCGGAGTACCTGATATCCCCAGACAAAGCTCTCATTATTTTAAAATTAATTAAAAGTACGAACTTTCGCCAGTTTCTTTTTACTTTTGTGAACTTTTTTTTATCTTTTGTAATATCTGCTATTCATGGGATGTGTAGGGATTTTAAATTTATATTTTACTAAAAATATTAAGTTGATATTATATATGTTAAAATATATATTATATTGAACGCATTTTTTTCTCTTTTAAAATAGGACAATACACTTTATTCAGCTGTGTGTATATATTCAACATGGCTACAAATAAATTAAATACATCATCATTTACGAACGTTTATTAGTTTATAGACGGTTAACGAACCTAGCTAAATCTAAGAAAAACAGTCGAAAAACTCAGTTTCTAATATTAACAAATACATATTCAGGTATTATTCAAATACTCAATAATTATATAATAAGCTATAAGAATTACTTCATGTTAGATTAAAATTGATTTAATCACGACTCTTATTTAAGATAATATATAGGCTATAGGAATTAATAGATGTTTCTATCTCTGTAGCCCTGATGTAACACACGTGATCAAATGGCTATAACAACAAAAATGCCAGTTCTCACAATTAGAAAAGAACAATTTTTGAACTCAATAAAGTAAGTATTATCTAGTTCAAATAGAAACATAGTTACATATAAGAAGGCAATTTCAAACAAAAGACATAGCACGCCTCGGGCTTATCGAAATCTCGGCCAAACAGGAGTGGAGAAATCGTAAAATTCATTGGATGACTCTAATATTACGGCGATTGGTGTCACATAGATAAATTGGAGTTTTGCCCTCCTAGTTTTCCATTCGATTTAGTACGTTGTCTTATACATTCATCCCAAACATCATACAATTTTGGGTTATCCATCGTGGCTTTTAATAAGAATATTTAAACTTATTATTACAGACTACGCTCACCTGTGATAATATTACATAGAGTAAATTTAACAGGCACGAAAAGATTATACCAGTCATTTGTGTATGTGTTTTTAATGTTACTAAAAAAACAAAAAACAAATCAAGTCAAACAAATACTAATCATAGAATAAGCTTCGCCCTTCCTCACCTTAAGCTGCTATTATAGCTTCGCATAATTCAATTAAGCTCCTAATACTCTGACGATAATAAGTTTTTCATATAAAATTTATATAGATGGTTTGCAGTCATGCATACCTGTTAAACGTCACGCTCAAGGTTGCGTGCTACGAACCTCGTTTTGTTGCATAACCTCCATGAAACTAAGCCTTTTAATCGGACATTTAAGGACATTTAAATTAATGCTTTTAATATAGTAAACGTTTACCGATGATTTTCGTGATCATTTAAATTAACTTTATATGTAACGCTATAACATGGGGTTAAAAAAGCTACATTATACCAGTTTGTAACTAAATATTGATTTTACAGCATGACATTTTCTATTTCTTCGCGACAGATTAATAGTCCTGTTGGAGTATCTAACATAGGATTTATTAATATTCTCTCTTATCTATTTTTTTAAATTTAATAGTAGATAACTAAGTATAATGTCTAAGAAAAAAACTGTGGATCACTCCACGCATTGGTCGTTTTGCTGGCTTTTTACGCCATTTGAGTGAAATAATTGTACAGTGCTCCAACATCCTCACTCACTCAGAGAAACACAGTGCAAGTATCGTTTCACGCTGGTATTCTATGAGGCCATGGTATTATCAACATATGCTTCAACATGGCTCTCACACTATTAGGACAGTATCAAGATGCTCTCCCGGCCACAGTCAAGTCATTCCAAAGACCCCACACCCGATGTCTACTCTATAAAAAACAAAAATAAGATTCACCCATAGTCGGTCGAATTACTCGTTCCTTTTATTGACTAAAAGTATGAGAAAAACCATTAAAAACTTTCAGCAGCGATCCCTCTCCGTAAACGATTATTTCCTTCGTGTTAACGATATGAAAGCGAAATCACGCTTAAAACCATTAAAAGTTCAGCTACCATCATCTCTAATACACATGAATTGTGCTTTCAGAATATTGGAAATACTTAAAGACTAAAAGTTGATAACTTTTATAAAGTGACACTAAGAACTTGTTTTCAATTTTGTATTTATTTTATAATATTAATACTATAATAAAAAATAAATAAGAATAAAATAAAATGAAATGAGAGAAGTAAACATAATTTTGTTTAGTGTCAGAACTGTAAAAGAAAACGTTTGAGGCACCTATATCACTGTCTTTTTGTAATGTTAACAATTTAGTACATTTATATAATATATCCTAGATTCAAACTTAGTAATAACTTTCGAGAACCTTTCTTCCCCCATCGGCTCAAAGGTTCTCGAGTGGCGACCGCGCACCGGAAAACGCAGAGTGGGACGTCCCGCCACACGATGGAAAGACGATCTA
>DWCF01000869.1:0-37277 GCA_018230265.1 Delias oraia
GACGCCCACCCGCTGCGATCTTGAGCGATCTGGATCCAGCGGTTGCCCGCGACCTTCGTTAGATCGTCTTTCCATCGGGTGGCGGGACGTCCCACTCTGCGTTTTCCGGTGCGCGGTCGCAACTCGAGAACTTTTCTTTCTTTTCAACAAGAGATTAATATGGATTAATTTTCATAGCAAACAGTAACCCATGCTAATCTCAGTACATCATTCTCATTTTCGCCTCCGAGTCATGTATGTACCTATCCGGAGAATAATATTATAAAAATACGATGGTAATTACCCTGAAGAAAACCATAAAGAAAGAGATTTCAAGAAATGCGACGTATTTGATAATCTTCTCTTATGTAACCGTCCCAAAAGAATTCCCTGTTTTGTGTTATAATACATTCATAATATAATTGTTTGATAAAGTATGAGCCTAGATTTGACCAAAAAATCTAAAGCCAAGTAGTAAAAAAGTATAGCAAGAATATTGAATTCTTGCTCAGATACCTTGCACCAAAAGCAATAAAACCTTATCTCGCACAAAATATGACATACAACGTGCGGGTGCTTAATCAATACACAAGTCTGACCTACATACATTATCATTCAACTAATATTTCATTCGCATATGCAGTCCGTCAGCGAGCCGGCATCCACGAACGAAATCGCCTCTTTAAAAAGAAGGCAATAATTACTAGCAAGCAGCAAGTATGTCTCGATCGAACGTAGGCCGCGCTCTCGAATCTGCCAGTCCCTGCTTTTTTAATTCGCGCCTCTTCCTGCTAGCCTGCCTCCGTTATTATAACATTTATTTTGCTTCTGAGGTGCTTTGTGTGCCTGGCCATACCGAATCTTCTGTCGTACCGTTCACCAAAGTCGGACGGTGAGGTAGGAGCAGAATCTGTTCTTTTTTAATCTGTTAAAAATGCATTAAAATTTTATTTTATTTTTCTAATTTATTAGCATCTGTATGCACATTAAGTTGTCAATTTTAATGGGTGGTCTGTGGACACAAGTTGTTAATGTCATCGCCGACGCGACTGCTCGGCTAACTAAAGTTTCGGATATAGTTGTGACCGTGATGCAGTTTTGTTTTTTTGCGAGCCTAAATACAAATTAGGTCAAAAGGACACACGACAACGCTTACAGTATTAAAGCTTTTAAGCTTCTGTAGATAATTGTTGCTTTTAGTTTTCTTTTCATTTTACCCATAGTCAAATAACTTCACAATCAAGTTACAGACTGATGCCGAGTTAGCCCAGATCTGTAAATAAGCTACAAAGTAAGCTGGATTTTATTGATTTTAGCCGTTATTTGTACAAACTTTTCTATTATAGTAATTAATTTCTTAGGTATGCCTTTTTTAAGTCTTCCGGAAGAATGATATGCAATTGTTAGAAATAAGGAAAAATTGCAGACAAACTATTGATTCTAATCTGCATCGCAGCTTTACGAGTTTAGTTTGAGAGCTATAAAAATATTTCTCCGTCGTCTTACTTAGTCACCGATTCACGTGGCCATTGTTATGAATTGCCCGCAAAAACCGGCCAAATTCATTTACTCCATTGAATGAGTTCGGAAGGCCTTTTTGCCAGTCATCGAAGGTACCAAATGGAAAACCAAAAGTTATAGATGTAATCTATGAGAAGTTAGCAGCGCGTGTAACCTTCAACTGATTTTGGACAAGTTTCCAACTTACAATACATTAATTCACGCCTCGTCAACGTCCGCCTAGGCCAAGTGTATTCGAATACGCCCAACTCTCAGAAGTAGGTACACATCTAAGAAGCTCAATTGGGTTAGCAATTTCAGTTCCCAGTATACTTTTCAACTGAAGCAGACCAAAGAACAAAACTAATATTCCATACTAAGCGGACAACGGAGCAGGTGCGTCTCCTATGCGTGTTGCCGGCTTTTTACGCCTCCGATATCCTCACTCACTCAGCCAAACATAGCAGATATACCGTTTTAAGTACAACTACCGTTTCACGCTGAGTGTTCTGTGAGCCCGTGGTTTCGTCAAATGCGACAACATATACTACAGCGTGGCTCTATTAAGTATGGGTACGTGTACGTGTACGGGTGCGACAACATTAAGACACTCACCTGGCCAATGTCAAGCCTTTCCAGAGACTGAATAAATTATAAATTAAACTATACTTGTCTGGACTGGGATTCGAATACCTCACGCTGCATGGGAGACTTTTAAAACTATTCAGCTATCAGGCTCTCATAATTAGTACTATGAATTAGGGAAGCGTAGGAGATGTACGCTGACGCATTAAGAGGGCCGGCTCGTCCGATGTGATATACTTGAAACATTTCACTTGCTGCTTAAAAGGCATAAGGTGCGATTGAAATAGACAAATTTAATTATACATTCTATTCAAACGATCGAACCCAACGCCCATGGCATCCCGGTAGCCTCCAAGACCTCTCAGATAGTTCTAAGTTAGCATCCCGCTGTAAAATTGCGATCAATATTCGGATAATACGTCTAGCGGCCAGGGCAGGCTATTATTGGCAAGGTTTAACTTCCGCAACTGCTAAAAGCAGATTTTTTCGTTGCACGTTCTGCCTCGTTATTGCAACAACCAATGTTCGGAAGCGAGAGGGTGGCAGAATGTTTTAGAAGTAAAGCAACGCTTATACCTAAGTAAAGAGGTAATAAGTGTTGTTTAATATCATTTAGGCCTGAATGTTCCATCGTTCCTTACACATGTAGATATTGTATTTCCTATGCGGTTCAGTCATTATCGTTCTTCCGAAAGCTTTCCAAAACGACTGCCCGTCAAGAATGAGCTAGCGGAGCGGCCCTCTGACGCGCTCGCAGCTCGCTCGCTCAACGAAGCATGGCTAGCGCAAGTCTTGCTAGTGTTTCGTGCACATAGTAAGATTATGTAATCACGTTGCAAAAACATTCGAACAATTCGTTGAGAAAAGTCGTCAGACGTTATCTTGGGAGCAGGAAACAGCTTCGAGTTGGGCAATTAAGATAAATTGGAATCGGCTAATCGCTAAACAAAAAGTTGGGGATGTTTACATGAATGTTATCGCACATCCGCTCGGCTGTCTCGTCTTTCTCTTGCTACTCCTCAACACGAAGCCGCCCATGTGTTTGTGTCGCGGACTTTTGAGAGCTACGTACGATTCCTCTATGGGAGACGCTTCAACAATGTATAACGTGTAGGTACTTACCCTATATTTAGAGATTCTAGTTATGGCCGTAATTTACCACTTTAATATTCATTTCACTGAATTATTTTTGTATAAATCTTTCTGTACTTAAATAAATATTTTAATGTTATAATTATTGTGTTTTAAAAGAAAGTACAATCATCATTAAAACTATCAAAGGCATAAAATTAAAGTAAGTGGAGTAGTCCTCATACACGGCATTCAGACGACTAATATCAGAATTAATAATAACGAAATAACAAAGTATAGTGGTTGCATTAGTAATTTCTACTTTGTGGAATCAGCGGCCAGCAGGGCTGTTCCAAACTAATGCGATGCGGGGACCTTCAAGAAATCAGCGCACACATTCCTTAAAGACCGGCAACGCACCCGCGTCTCTGTACGGGCTAGTGGTGGCCATGGACGGATGACCCTAGTTGAGCCTCCTGCTCGTTTGCCACCATTTCCATAAAAAAGCCATATGAAATAAAATTAAGCTCTATTCACTCGCAATGCGAATAAAATTAACGCTTGCAAAACACGACAAATGTTTTCTAATGTTTTTTCTAAGGACATTGAAAAAGTTAAGTCCCCGGTAGAATGTTGCGCAATGCTTGCTCCATCGCTCAATCATCGTAGTCGGCTGCTTAGGGCTCATAGATAAATTGGACAATAATGTAACGAGGCATAGAGAAGTACAAAATAGCGGAGATGCATCGCTGCGGAAGTTGAGACGTCAGCTCAATTCATCTGAGTGTGCGCAATGGACTCGGCCAAGCTTAAACCCTCCCGAATTATCTTTGTATATTACGAAAAGGCAGACTGTCAACTGTTTATTTTATAGCGGGCAACGGGACTAACGGGCTAAAGGTAAAGCAAACTAAAGTTGCTCACGTGTCCATAAATATTCAGCAAAATATAGAAAAATAATATTTCATGTTGTCCTCTAAGCCCATGGACAAGCTTTAGCGTGGCTTTCCCACTTAGAAAACGATGTTAACATCCACGCCTCGCCGCTGTCAAGCCTTTCCAAATATCAAATACAATTTATAAACTACATTCCGACTATGAATCGAGCAAAGGCGTCTCGGTCATAAAAAAGCATATCATGCGCGAAACACGATAAAACAATGCCATAGCTCATGTCGAACGACTAAGCTTCCCATTACTCAGTACACCTGTTGCATAAACAAACCGCGCCAGCCAAGAGATAAAGCTAATCACTGCGCCACTTAAGCCCTCCGGAACGCGTCTCGAATGTTGAGCGTCCTCAAAACTACCCTCTCCATCGACCGCAATCCGTAGACAAGTTTCACTTGTCCATTACGTTGCGCGCAACAGGCGTGCTGCACTTGGTATCCAGCTTCTTTGACAGAGTTTCACAATATCAAGGCTTTACCGTAGATTAACAAAAACAGTGCCATAAAAAAAATAATGGCGTCATTGACGTCAAATAATTTGGTTTTCCAACTATTGGTAAAATAATAAACTTCATCCAGCACAGCATCGAAATTATTAACAGCAACGTGGGCAAAATATCGTGTCGCGTGCACCCAGGGCACGCGCGCCATTTGTCCGCCAACCCTGCCCCAGGCGATTGCAGATAAATAATAAACAGTGCCAACATCCTGACCAAGATGAAAAGATTTTCTTTCCATCTGCCACCAGCGCCCCAATCGCCCTACATCTACAATACTTACACTCCAAGCCCATTCGATTGGTGAGATGGTCGAATCCGAGCACGGTGCCGTCGGGGCGGCGGCAATTCCTCAGCAGGAGGAGGAAGTCGTCGCAGATGCAGTTCAGCTGCGGGATGAAGCCCTGAATCGTCTGCGGACTCGTCAGCTCCGAGGTGAGGTGGCGGCGTAAATGGTGCCACTTGTCCCCTTGCCTGTCAATTAGGCGACAACTTATTGCATAAAGGGCCCTCGCCGCCTCGTAGGGCAAGCGCTTATCACTAACTCCGCACATACGTGCAGTCAACTATCTTCTCTAGAACATGTTAGCAGCATTTTTCAATTAAAGGATCTACTAAACTAAACAATTTATAAACAACTAATCCACTCTTGTTTTACACCTCCTTGGACAAAATCTGTCCAAGGACAAAATAATTGGAGTAGGGCAAGAAGAATACAGGTCGAATTGTTTATTTTTTTTGAGACACTGCGGCCTCAAAGCTTCTTAATAAATACAAAGTTAAATATCAGTCATCAGTCCATGGACACCCCTAGTCCTTGCAGAGCCGTGGATGCGTTGCCGGCCTTTAAGGAATATGTACGCTCTTTTCTTGAAAGTCCCACGCATCGTATAGGTTTGGAAATAGCCCTGCTGGCAGGTGATTCCACAGAGAGGTGGTGCGCGGCACAAAATGCCTGAAAAGGGCTCAGTTGTGGAACGACAAACGTCGAGGTGAAAGCGATGAAACTTTGCAAATATCATCTATATATGAACACTAAAATATATAAGTACATCAATTGTAGTTAAGACTGAAGACAAATCGCTTCAAAGAATTATATTTGAGAGATGAGAAGGCACAGACGGACACACTTGCAGGCACATATGGTTCATAAAAAGATAGCCTCTAAATATACAAAAGTTACAAATTAATCAAAATTTATTCGGCAAGATGCATAAAAAATTAATTGAGATTCAGGACAAGTTTTTAAATTGCTGGCAATAAATATTTACATAATTTTTTCCTACTTTGTCGCTGCGAACGCGTGGACTGAACAAAATTGATCCTTCGTATAAATGTTATTTTTAAATTTTTATTTATTCTTAGAATGTTAAATGTCATCTCTTAGAAAATATTCCCATTATTTGAGAATGAATAGTGCATCACCTCAATTCTATACAATAAAGCGGTTAATGAAAAGTTACTAAATCCTTGATTTTGTGGTCAATACAAAAATCACCAATGATTTTACAGATGTCGACTATTTCAGTGATAATTTTCAACAGGTATGTATTTACTTACACGTTTTTAATTCATCGGAATAACGTTCTATTTTATGTTTATTTAATAATTTATTGGGATTGCATTTCTTAAATTTCTAATATAAGTAATCCTCAAATTGAATGTAGGTACGTATGTATGTACCTTAAAAATATAAATACGTATCATTTACTATTATTATTATTAATGATTTATTATATTATATACCGGATCAGAATAGTACCACTCCTAGTCTTCGTAATGGGATGTCGTAAAAGGCGACTAAAGGTCGGAAGATGGGCAGCAGCGGCCTTCCGAGTACAGGATTTTGCGATCACCAACCCGCCTACCAAGCGTGGTGATTAAGGCAAAACACCTCCCATGTTTGGGGGAGGCCTATGTCCAGCAGTGAACTTGATAGGCTGATGAAGATGATATATTTTTAATTCTGCGACACTATTAAGACACTCGCCCGGCCACTTTTAAGCCCTTCCAGACTGAATAAATTATAAATTAAATTATAATTGTCTGGACCGGGATTCGAACCCGATATCTCTCGCTTCAACCAATTTTAAAACTATTAATTTACGAGGCTCTCAGAAAAATATATATGTAGTACCTATTTACAGCAATTGTATCCATAAATATTAATCTCAATAATAAAACATATAATATTTTCTATTTCTTCATGAAATACATAAAATAAGCGACAAAAAAGAGATGTTCCAAGTGCCATAACAAATATCTGCTTGTAGCTTGCAGCTGAACGAATGGGCCAATTTCGATGCGAATTTGAAAGATAACGTGTTCGATGTAGTTTGGCATATTTCCATTTATTTAGTAGGCTTTTTAAATTTTTACTGAACCCTTTTGGGCTGGACTTTTACATATCTTCATATTTCAATTTCATCACATTTATATTCAACCTCGTAATATAGTTTAATAAAACCTCCTTGCCCCTTTTTTCGCCGACAAATGTTCACTGGACCATAAACAAAATAGCAACGCTTTTTTATGTGAAAGCTCAAGTCTTTATACCGCATTATATTTAAAAAATACCATTGTCGCCACAAATGCTTTGGCGTAGGAAGGCTCGAAGCGTCGAGCGGTTTACGCAGAGGCTCGTGCAACCATTAAACAGAATGGCCTTGAGCGCGCGGGCATGGCATAACGAGATAACGAGGCAGGAAGTGTTTCAGTCTGTCGCAAAAAGTGGTCGGGATCGTCGCGGAACGTGCGGGGAATGAAATCCGCACAACCTCCGACGCTTCCTCAGAGCCGCAATTGTGCTAACGTCTTTTAGTTTTTAATATTGTTTGTATTGTTACCGTGCTTAGCACACGCATTAAACAACCCCATTTTTACTTATTTATTCAATTTTACATCGAAAACTGACAGCTACATCAAAATAATATAGTAAACAAATTATATATCGGCAAGCCACTTACAAGTTTTCACTTATTAACACAGAAAATAAGTTCCAAAAACCAAAGTGCAACCGAGAGGTCACTCAGACCAGACACTAACATATACGGCACTATATTTACTGGCACCCTTCGAAGAAGCCAAGTCTCAAAAGTCTTCTAGCCGAGGGTACACTGACTAAGAAGGAATCAATGTGGCGCTGCTCGCATGTATCATTGAAGCTCCTGCTTGCGCGCATCAGATAGCTGTTCAGACGATAATCGTTTCAGCATGAGGAACGTGGAGAGGGCGATTGAAACGAAGTGGCTTGGCTGCTACGTCGAGGGATATCTCTCGAATCGGCTGTATTGCGACCATACGTGAGCAGCAGAAGGTGAAGCCTCCTACATAATCGAAGATAGTTCTTAGAGTGATAAGGAATTCTTAGATTTCATTTTAGAGGTTCTTTGACATAGCAACACATTCACTTGCATTCTTTGGCATTGTGTGAATTAAACAAAGCGGATTTTGCCGCTTGCCAAATATCGAGAAATGAGAGTTTTTCTGTAGAGAAAGTATTTTCTTAGAATTGAAACAACAAATATTTCGCGGTTACGATAAGATTGCACTTGAGTCCCGACGGGAAAGTCTGTAACTGTTTATGAGGTCTAAAATTAAAGAAATAAGCTGATGAACGTAGAAGACTGTATAGGTTACTTTGCTTTTCATAGGTGTTCAACGAACTCGCAGTCAAAGCGGGGCTAAGTGTGGCTGTTGCCGGCTGTCGGATTTCCTTCCTTGATGTCCTTGATTGATTTCTAACAATACGATGGAAACTGATTATGTTTATTTTTCTTAGCCATGTGTATGCAATGCAATGCCATTATTTATAACAAAAAGCAACATTATTTATATTAATTAAGTATATTTATTTGTTCTACACAGTTGGATGTTTGAAGAACTCCTCCACACTATAGAAAACCTCCAGCATCATCCACCACTTCACTCTGCATTTACATATTGCGGTGGAAGCTGCATTCTTAAGGGCCTCGGGCAGTCGAACACCGCGGAGCCTATCATATAAGCCGACCGTTCGGATTATGTCAAATTGTGTTTGGTCACAACGAATTGATTCTACAATATGTCACTAAGCAACGCGCGGGCCTTATTGGTGCTTCGTCGCTAGAACTGACTCAGGTTCACAACAGTGAACAAGGCCACCTGATAGATAAGTTCCCAGGGCAGAGGCAATATCCTAAGCTCTCTAAAGAAATCCTTACACGAAACGCCATTCTCGTTTCTGCCTGACAAACACACGCTGCGCATGAAATGAAAAGAAATATTTTTACTCCACATAAAGACAAAAGTGTAGCACGTTGAATGTCAAAATGAGTCTAGCACCGATTCCAAGCTAAGCCCACCGAGAAGAACCGGCAAAACAAACTCAGTAAGTGTAATGTTTTGGCTTCCGTGAGATAGTTAATTAATAACAAAAATGATCTCTGAGAATGGCTGGCATTTAGAAATCATTAACACTACAGTATGCTTTATCGTACAAACGTCCATTAACAGTTTTTTTAATTTACTTACAGAAAGATTGAGCACGTGGTTGTCGTGCAGGTGTTTGTAAGTGTGGCCGTCTGTGTCCGTCTGTGTCCGTTAGCCTGCTATACTCGTGTGATAAAAAATGACGACATACTCGTTAACCAGTCCAGTGGAAGCGTATCGGTCTGGGCGGCTGCGACGGTAGACCTGAACGATCTCGGTGGGCGGGCGGAAGGGCCTCTTAGAAGGCGTGCGCAGCAGCGACTCTAGGGCGGCTCTCTCCGCCACGGACACGACTGCCATACCGCCTGGCGTCACCTCCACGAACAGCGGCCCGTACCGCCTGAACATATCTGCGTGCAAATATCTCGTTGCGGCCGGGTGCTCTCTCCGCACCCGACTCATTAGCACTGCGCCAACACACTTCCACTGCTCAAACAGTTTAAGTTTTCACCCGTGGAAGAGCCATGCTGAAGCATATACTGGTGCATCTATTGAGCCGGCTCGTCCGAAGTGATATGATGTGCTCACAGAATACTCAGTATGAAATGGTACTTTTCGGTGAATGAGTGAGGATATCAGAGGCTCTTAAAATTGCCGCTTAAGTGGTATAAAAAAACCAGCAACAGTAAGTGGTGCGGTTGTCCATGGGCGGTGATATTCGGCGATAAGAGATCCACCTGCTCCGTTGTCCGATATACCATAGTAAAACTCACAACTAGCCAGGTTTTTTTTCAAGTTAGAACACGAGGCAACTTATGAACGTCTAAACTAAAGTTTCTCCGCTCCCAGAACAGTCGAGGAAGTCGGCCTAAAGTTGAAACGAACTTGGCCAAAAGGCTTCTTCCATAAGTGGATAGTGTTTTTTGAAATGTTATACCCGCAATCAGCTGGCGAGCTCTGAGCGGAGTTGTTTTCCGATCGGTGACGTTGCGGGCTCAGGCACATCCATCTACATGGACAGTGTGCTTTATTTGCTCGTCAACGTTCCAAATATTCCTTCAACTCACCTTCATAAGCTTCATGCAGCTTGTTCATCTTGTAGCGACTCCAGAACAGCCACCTGGTCCCGATGATGGGTAGCGCCGGCGGGCCAGGCAGCCTCGCCGGCCGCTTGGCGTCTCCCGGGCGCACCATCATCGCCGTGGCCGCCATCACGAGCGCCAACACGACCAGGATGATGGTCGGCAGCCCTGACCAATCTACCAGGGGCCGAGGGGAGCCCTAGAAACGAATCTATGTCACTTGTCATATATTTTTTATAGGAAACAGGGTAAACGTCCTCCGCTCGTGGATAACCCCAACCCCTGCAGAGCCGCGGCTGCCGTGGCGGTCTCAAGGAAAATGTACGTTCTTTTATTAAAGGTCGCGCATCGTATTGGTTGGCTGGAGATAGAAGTGGAAGAGGCAGTCGTTCGCGTTCAAGTTCAAGAATGTGTTGCCCAACGCGTCGGCGAATGTTGTGTCGACGACCTGCTCTTGACTTTGGCTTTGCGCAAACGTTACGCAATGCGACGCAACCTACACTTCGACACTGCGCATCGGCTTTCTAGACGTCGGACATATCAACCTTTTCCCATTTGTGCCCATCTTTCCTGACACTTTAAGGCTTCGCTAATGTTTAGTTTCAAGTAATTGCAGAAATATCTAGTTTTAGTTTATCTAAAACATAACTAACCAACTATTGTAGATAAGGCGATATATAAAAATGGAACCCTATGAGATTCTTGTGGGTTCTTCTTGTAGTGGTATAGCTTCCGAACCACTGGCAGCTTTACTATTGTAAATGATCGTGACCCTTATGGAGCTTATTTGAATGAATGCTTTTTTTTTGAGTTTATACATAGCTAGGCTAGGCTAGGCTATTATTTATATGAAGTGATAGCATTTGGTGCGGTTTATCTGTAATCTTTTTCCTGAAAATTCATATAGAAATAAATACAATCCTCGTATAAGTTTATTTTGAAGTCTCAGCGTCCTGAACCGAAACATGCGAGCGCCACTCAAACGCTTACACGCCTAAAGTACTGAAGTTAAATTGAGGGAATTAAAAGACTATTTAATTCTATTACAATTGAAAAGTGAGCATCGTAGCTAAGTTGTTTAATAAGTCTACCATGAAGCGAGAGGTATCGCGTTCGAATCCCGGTCCGGTCGATTATAAAATATAATTTAATTTATAATTTATTCGGTCTCTGCAAGGGCTTGACAGTGGCCGGGAGAGTGTCTTAATACTGCGCAGTAATTGTTCGTCCGATATCACTTTGTACGAGCCGTCCCAATTAGTGAGTCAGCATATGCTTCAACATGGCTCTCTCACGGGTGAAAGATTGCTTAATATGGCCATCAGGGTATATCATATCTTTGATTTACAAATACTTTTGAGAACATTATTGTACAAGTGTCATGTATATGCATACTTTGAGGCTGAGTGAGCCTATAGTAGGTGGGACTAAGAAACGAGTCGGCATTCGCCTTGGCCGAGCACGGGAGCGCGCCACGCAACTTTTTATCGCAGCTCCGAACGCAATAACAGATCACCGCGCTGTCGAGACTATTATGCGCTTCGCTCCAATCTGCGCGAGTCTAGCCATGAAGCCGGCTTTTTTACTCGTCTGCGATTCGATTTGGATATCATTTATAAAACCGATTTCTGTAAACTGACCCTGAGTATTAACAATCCCCACGTGCACTGCTTTCTTGCTTTTTCTTTTATATGTGTCAAAGTTTTGTGTAATGATGTTTAAATAAACAATGGCAGAGAATCTATTCATGCCATCTACCAGATGCTTAAAGGATGCGCGATTCCTTAAAGGATATATTATATATAGGTAATATATTTAAGGGAAATAAATATTTAACCTTACCATCCCTTTTCATCGATAAAATAATGTATGTGAAGAATCTTCATAATGTAAAATGAAATAGCCACCACCATAATTTTAATGCTAAGAATAAGGATAAAAAAGCGGTCCCTAGTTTTAGATTATCTAAAACAAGAAAAGGCTTTCTTGGGGAATTGTGTTCGCTTAAATAATAAAATTCCTAAAGAGATAACTTAAATTCAAGGATCTTGTAAAAAATACTTTAATAAACAAAGTTTATTATAATATAAACCAATACACGGATGATAGAAGACAAATATGCATGCAAACTTCTGCACAAGCACCAACTGATACCTTTTAAACTAGCAAACATAAATAAACCTTAAATATTGTAAATTAATATAATTAATATTGTGAATTTGGCGATTAAAAAAAATTAAACCCTATGAGTTTCTTGTTAGTTCTTCTCTTAGAGGTATATCTTTCAAACCATTGGTGGTTTTACTATTGCAAATTGACTTGCAAAAGAGCCCCTTATGGGGCTTATGTCAATAAATGCTTTTGAGTTTTTTGAGTTGGAGATTAGAGCAAGAATACAAACAAAGTGTAAACGAAGATACAACTTACAAAAAAACATTAATTATCACAATAAAAGTATGTATAGATAACAGAAGAATTACTGTCAACCTCTTTAACTGACAGCTTGTCAAGCTACGCACATAAAACCGGAAGGTGTAGGTTATTGGTATTGAATAAATTTAATTAAAGCGTTACATAGACATATGCAAGTCATTTGAAAAGGGCGGGTAGAGATTTGTCATCGGACATTGATGAAAAATGGTCTTGAAGTTAGTATACAGAAAAGTTTAATCTTAAAAACGTCAACAATTAAAAATAACCAAAGATATTATAAGTATTTATGTACAAAAGGTGTACCTTTGTGAGATGTGTCCTTGTCCTTGAAATGGCGTTCAAGATTCCGCGTGGATGAAATAAACACGACAACCCGGGCCTCAGAAGTCATTTATATCAATAACAGAGGGATATGTCAGAAGTATATCACTTGTTTTGCTTTTTTTAATCATTTCAATATAGTGAACATTAATATATAAATGTGAAATTATTAGTCAACAATAACAAAACATTGAGGAATGCACGTCAACAACTCATGCAATTAATATAAAGAAAGCGCTTTTCTTTTTTCTTTTTTTTATTATATAGCGGATTACCTCCCTGGTATTTCTTATATGGTAAGAAAATACCGCCGCACATTGACAACCGCTCCACAGTTCACGCATTGGTTGTGTTGTCAACTCTCAACTCCGATATTCTATTTAAATTATACAACATAAATCAAAAATCATTTAGAGCGTAATGCCTCAAACAAAAAGCGGTTACTCTCGCCCATAATATGCCAATCCAAAACATATAAAATGTAGTATAATAAAAGGGTTGTGTTGGCTCACTCAGAAAATAGACAGTGATAAGACGCTCGCCCGGCGACTGTCAAGCGCTTTCAAAGGCGAAATATTTTTTTAAAATCAAATTTAGACTGGGATGGAATCCTGAACCTATAGCGTCACTGTCGCTTATAAAACCGTTCGGCCGCGAAGCTCTTTCCGGTGAGACTAGAACAAATATAATAATATATATAAATATAAGAACGTCTATTTGCACACCCGGGTTGGGAACATCAATTAATTATTTTTAGGAAAAACTTTTCTTTCGGTACTTGTACGATATATTTTGAACAAGCAAATACGATAGGAAGATATGAAAGGCCCTTGACTGAGGAGCAAGAAGGGAAAATAGAATTTATTAGAGAGCGGAGTTTTACCAATTACTTATCGCGTATCGACTACTGATATAAAAAATAAATAACTTTGTAGATACGAAAAATCAATAATTCTCAAGCACAATTTTATGAAGACAACTTTACGGCGTATATATTTTTTAAAACAAATTAAAAATATTATTTGTGGTTGTCGATCGGATATAGAGCATAATGATGTCAAATATTAGGCGCGGAGAATATCGCACCAAACTATAAATCCTCGATTATTTGATAAACGTAGGCTGGAGGTTTCCTTCGTTCTCCCCCATCTCAAATATTGGGGTTGTGAAGGTGAGATCGCAATCGCGAAACGGGTATCGCAAGGTCACGTGGGACCCCGCCTTCGGGCCGAGCTGTGCGCATTAATAAAACGCACATGGCGATAAAAATACTTTGTAATGCGAACGAGTTGATACAAGCTCCACACTAGATAACAAAACAGCCTACACCGCTAACTGTCTTATGTTCGGCTTTATCCACCATATGCACACCCCCTTATGTATTAACTTTCCTAAGTTTGCTATCCCGTTTTCGCAATAACAAATCCACGTCAGCGAGAGTGTGACAGAATGGTTATAAAGGGGACAGTTAGTGTTATGCCTTATTAAAACGTAGCAGCCAACTCCTGTTCACCATACATTACCTCAGCAGCTTGTGGTTGTAATTGTATAGTCAGGCTAGGTTCTTTAGACCGCCACCACGGCTGAACTTGCCCTAAGCGACGGTGATTTCTAACCATCAGGAGCTAAGTTTGTCTTTTGCAAGGTTAAAAAAACTAATGAAACCCCAGCATACAGCTAGACTCGCAAGGTTTTTTAAATTTAGGAAGCAATAAAATATAATTAAAACCAACATTTTAATTACATTTTCATACATTTTATCATATATTGAGGTTTGGCGAAGTCTAGGTCAAGAAACTCGTAAAACTTAACGATCTCTGTTCAAATAATTAAGAAAGAACTAAGTCCGTAATCCGAATCCAAACAGGTCCTCAACGTAGCTCGATTTGCTATTTTGTCAAATTAAAGAATTAAATTAGAGAAGACCAACCTGCTCCGTTGCCCGCTATACAATAAAAAATATGTGTACCTAAAGCACGCGACATATAGACAACTTTATTATAAGTTTTAGCCAGCGGATACGCGATAAGAAGTTCTCCGCTCATGGACACCCCTAGCCCTTGCGAGGCCGCGGGTGCGCTGCCAGTGTTTAAGGGGAAGGGGAGGTTCGCACATTTTTTAAAAGTCTTATGCGTTCATTTCACACGCATTTCTAAGTAGTGAAATGACAGATATCGCGTCGGCTGAATGAATGATCCAATTAGGGCTTGAATGAACGAGCCACCAACTTTGGCGAATAAAATGCCGTTTTCATATCTTGCTGAATATCGAGAAGTTGACACTCCTTCAAATTGCGCGGTGCCTTTATCGGAAACCAACAAACAAATATTGCTCGAAGCGAATTACACAATATGGTGTGATGTTTGTACAAGCTTCGATTGTGTATTTACTCAAGACTTGGCAGGTAGAGCTTTTATTTTGTAATATTGCTCTCTATTAATAAAATGCTTTCATGCAATGACTCTTAACTACGATCACTATTGAATTATCCGCTTCGAGGTGTTGAAGGCTTTTTACGCATCTTAAGCGGAAGAACTTGGTGGGCCAAACGTCGTCACTCACTCAGCGAGACACATTAGAAGTGCTAGTAGGTATTACTAAAGTTCTTTGTTTTTGAAGATATATTTGTCGTCTTCACTCTAAATAAATTTAGTAATTCAGTAGTATGTCAGAATTAGTCATTTTGCCACCCTCTTTTCATAAAAAAAGAATATATTATATGTATAGTGACCTCTTCTAGTTAAAAGTGTATTTAACTTTGTAAACATTGTCATAGTACAGATCTACACAGTTGGCTTTCTCAGAGACGGGCGGGCACGTTGCTTAAACTTAATTGACGTTCACAAGTATTGATTGAATGCGAGCGAAGATATCCGATCTGTCTCCGTGAGCTGCGATAGTGTCCATCTGTGAGCTGCCGTCTTCTTCCGCGTTTATTGAGGCCGGTTCATCAAGTTCATCGAATTGGGGAGGCGCTCGCTGTGGCCGCTATCTCAGTCGACTACGAGCAAAGTTGCCTTCGACCTCAGAAACTGTTTAATCTTTTTCCAATTAATTGTTTTATAATGGCATTTATTAAATTGTTTTTGTATTAACGAGATTAACGCGACCTATTAGGTTTATCGGTTTAATTGAAGGCTATATTTGGGTTTTCCCGTCTGTCCTATCTTGCCAAACAACGATAGAACTAACTTCAAGTGGTAACGAAATTCATTACCACATTTATCGATGTGGTTAAGTTGTTTAAATAGAAATGAATTTGGCAGCAGTACGCAAGCTACCGGGTCTAATTATGGACCTTTACTAATCCCAATGCCCATTAAACTCCAAAAACAGATACACTAAGAACATTACACTCCATTTTTATATTCGGATTAATAGTATGCTCCTGGCTCTAAGAGCTATCTCCCCAACAATTTTCAGCCAAATTAATTCAGAATCAAGTATTTCACGATAGTTATTCTGTGAGGCCGTGGTAACACTCTCGATCGCTCTCCCAGTGGAAAGAAAGAGGTAAGACACTAGAACCATAAAGACCATAAATTTACACATTTTATTTAGACCAGGAATTGAACCTGTTGCCCATACTTTCAGCGAGCGTGATCCGTGAAATGTCAGTTCCCATGCTCGATGTGAAAAACGAGCTTATTGGTCGTTTTGCGCGTCGCGGCTGCCGCGGGGCGACTTTTTGCTCGCGACGGCCCACCGAGCCCCTCACGGCGTCCCGAAGCCCGAAGGCCGCCCGGTCGGTCACAGATATGTGTCACTATTACACTATACGTTCAATTGGCCTTGAGACACGCCGCTCAAATTCAATGATGCTCCAATTTAAATCGCCGTATGCGGCTCCGGCGATGCTTTAGCTGTATTCAGCCTCCGATCTCTCCTCTGATACTCATTTTATGCAGCTTCATTTGACTAACTCTCTCTGAATCGGTCCGTCAAGTCTAAAGATCGAGGTCAGCACTAGGGTTGCTTATGAAGCGGATGATCTGTCGCCATCTGTTTTTATCCCTTTATAGTAAAATGGACGGTGGAGCAGGTGGTCTCCTATAGGCAAGAGAACACCGCCGCCCATGGACAACTGCGCCACTGGCTCATCCCAAGTGTACCAATACCAATTCAAGGTCCAAGAGGCACAGACGCCACCGAATCCTACCACGAAGGCTACCGACCGATTTGCCAAACGATTACCATACAAATTGGGTGAATCCGAAACCCCACAAACAAAACCCACGTGCCGCAAGCAGCGACACATTTACAGTTGAAGCATACCGTCACAACATAGCTCATAACAACATTTGCGAAGGCTTTTTAGGACCTCGTGGCTGTGCGTTATACCGTGTGGCATGGTTTCGATTCGATTCGCGGTACAAATGGATTAAGTATTTGCTCTTCGGAAGTGCTTAACAGTAGGCAGGGGATGTTCATACTGACGGTCGAAATGGGCCGGCTCATCAACGCAACACGGGCACAAGAATAACGTGAAATAATACCTACTAGTGTAGTATTTTGTTGAAATGAGATTACCGCTGAAGCGGCGTAAAAAGGCGGTAACACAACCATAGCGCGGATCGTCGTTCTTGGTTTTTAGGCGTTAAAACGGGAAATTCGGAAATTTATGACAAAACGATCATACTATGATGCTAATATTATTATTTTTGTAGGTATAAACTCTAAATGCATACTTTATCTGACTCCATCGAAAATAATCTAAACTTTTGAGCGACAAAAGTGTAATATGTATATAATAATATGTGCTCCATGGTCTCGCACAAAAGCTAATGTTTTACAAAAGATAAGAGGCCTCAACCGTTGTCGACGGGGGAGCTCTTTTATATTTGCCACTTGTTTCAATCCAGCCCTTAATTACTAACGGTTTATCCATAAGAACAAACCCTAACAAAATTATTAGCAATCATTTCATAGATAAGCTTAGCAAAGCCAATTCATTCAAACCCCCTGCTTGTTTTTAGTCGGATAAAAGTATCAGATTTGTTAATCCAGGGCATCAGCTATCTCCACACCTAATTTCAATAGCGCTATAGTCCGCGCATTGGTTGTGTTGCCGATTTTTTACGCCGCTTAAGCAGCATTTTTAAGGGCTTCCGATATCCTCACCCAGCGAAACACACTCGAGATACCGTTTCAAGAACAACTACTGTTTCGCGCTGAATATTCTTTATTGTTCTTGTTTCTTCTTATTTCAGCCAATCTTGAGATAAGCTGACTTTGTTTTACATATAAACAGATTACATAGCTACATTAGCTTAATAAACTATATGTTAATTGTCAAAATGGCGAACGGGCCACCCATTCGGTTGTCAAATATTTGCCAGGTGGGACGAGGTTCTTGGAATCAACTCATTTTTTATGCATTTTAATAAAATGAGTTAACATATGGCATTAATCAGATCCGGTGACCGGCGAACGAGGGGCACTGAGCAGTTTCACAGGCAGGCCTATTCTCTGCGTCTCTGTATATAATACATACACGTAAGATCAACTTTCAAATAAAGAAAGCTCGTGCATCAACAACATCGTCTGTGGCGTCGTAAACCCGCGCGCCACAGACTAAACTATATACCTACAATAGATTTTGTTATTGTATTCAGTATACAGATAAATTTATTGATTTTTAGACCACCGACAGTCTTCTATCTCACACTTTATGTATTTATGAAGCCTTTTCATAAAATAATGAGGCATATCATTGAAAAAATTCAACAATTTATTTATTTCTTTAGATAATAAACCTACTGATAAAGTATAGTATCAAACAATGTGATGTTTTGATACATTTCTTAAAGCGTAATACGATTCATCATCCCGCTTAATACGCTAAATGAGACGAATACATGGCTATCGCCAAGAAATGATGATCCTAATAGCAATAGATCTCTAACTCAACATACGGCAGTAGTGCAGTATGGGGGGCAATTCCACCGGAAACCAAGCCATATGGTTTCGAGAAAAAAGCTCTCAGATAAGAGGCCTCTCTGGAATATGAAGAACCGAGATACTGCGTGGTTTTTCTAGAGTCTAGATAAATTAATTCAATTGAAGATCTTACTGATAAGTGTGTATCTGAAGGCGAGTCAACTCCGATTTTAACAAAGGAACGCCGGGAAACGCTGAAAAGTCAGCAACACAAAGCGCGGCGTGGTTATGTATGGGCAGCAGTGGTCTCTTATTGTTAAGGGTGTGTTATCCGCTGTTCAACAAAAATCTTAGGTATATACAGAGATACCTAAGTGACCTGTTGTCATGGAACAATTAGCCAAGTTTGCCATGCACATTTAAGCTCTAATCCTACCTTCGTCTTTCGAAGGATTATCTTGTCCAACCTTATTTTAAAAAAAATCATATATGTAATATATTGGAAAGAAATTACAATACAAATTAATTTTGAGAGCCTCGTGGCTAAGTGGGTTTATAACTCTACGAGCAAACTCTACGAAGCGAGAGGTGTCAGGTTCGAATCCCTGTCCAAAGTTTATAATTTATTCGGTCTTTGCAAGAGCTTGACATTAAATGGGCGAGTGTTTTAATACTGTCGCATAAGTTGAAGAGTCATGCTTAAGCATATGCTATATAACATACGTACAAATTGGGGCAGCTCGTCCAAAATGATGCCATTGGCTCACATAATACACAGCATGAAACGGTATTTGTTTCACTGAAAAAATAATGATATCAGATAACCTTTAAAATATATCGCTTAAGCTGCGTAGAAAGCAGGCAACACAACTTGACCCACATATTCCGTTAAACCATAACCGCCCGTTAAACCGTTGTTCGCTAAACCATAAAAAAACATATTTTTTAGATACTGCTTTAGCGCAGACATTTTACACACAGACAGAAGCTCTATCTGTATGTAATGTGTCAAAAGACGATTGAAAAAGCATTCCCCCCGTAAACAAGAAGCCATTTATAATAAATTATTGCATCAATCGTTTTAAATAATTCAATAATGTTAAAAACAGAAGCAATATGAAGTAGATAAACTTGGAATCATTAAAAGAAAACTATATAAAATCCAGTTTGGAAATAAATCTATATTTGCATATAAAATACCTATGTAATTTGAGCCACAGAATTCGCTTTATCGTCAACGGGATATGGGTGTCCATTACATTATTGCGATAAAATATGATTGCGTGTTATTTGATACCTGGCAATTGCGTAAAAATGCGTCATAATTTCAAATGAAAGTCCAGTCAAAGAATGGCATACGACGTCGCTTGCCTCTACGAAATGCCTACAAATGGGCTAAATATTCACAGCTTTCAAGCAGTTTTCAAGCCGGAACGACACATCTAAATCTTCTTTATTTTACTACTTGCATACGTCTCCGATTTATAACACACTCTCAGCTGACTGCAACCTCGCATGGATTTTTAAACAATAGAAATAATAACTTTAATATCCTTTTTTTTTAAATGACTAACTCGCTGTGTGCCATACGAACATTGCAGCTTAACGCGAACTAGGTGGAAAACAAGACAGCTCTCGTATGAGACTCGCACTTTTTTTAATATCCATTTATCTTTCTGACTGGATTATTTTTTAGTAATTTTCACACCTTGGGTTATATTATTAGCGTTTAACTAACACTGAAACAATTTTTCATACCGGACCAGCCGTTCTTCAAATTGTGCGTTCAAACAGTCTTCAGCTCTATAATGTTAGTACGGGTTTTTTTCCAACGAGATGAATAATACAAATGACAGACATTATATGAATAATCTGTCGATAAAATTGTATTAAATATGTCACAAAACAGTATAAGAGAAATTGCTTAAATTTAATAAAATAATTGTTAGTTATTTAATTGACTGTGTTTTACTATATATCCTTAAATCATTTCCTTTAATTAGAACTAAGAGGCATTTTAAACTTTATTTCCATAATTTTAGACAATAATTAACGAGTTTTACTTTTCTTATCTTATCTACATAGTTTTTCTAATTAATCTCGTGTTTTTCTACCTACAATTTATTAAGTATGTTTATTCTTTAAAATGTTCCGAAGCTATGAAACCCATCAATTGTACGACAACGTGAAAGTAAGGACGAATCTGCAACAAACGGGCAAGCGGTTTAAATATCTCACCTAAAATTACAAACATTAATCTCGTCGGACTCTTGACTGATCCCTGGGCGTGTAAATAGGTCTACCATGAAGCGGGAGATATCGGGTTCGAATCCCGGTCTGGACAAAAATACATTATAATTTAATATATTCGATCTCTGGAAGGACTTGACAATTGCCGCCGAGTGTCTTACTCTCACACCCATGGGAGAGCCATGCTGAAGCATATGCAGACGCACTAATTGGACCACCCGTCCAAAGAGATACCACAGGCTGACGGAATACTCAGCGTGAAACAATAGTTGTATTTGAAACGGTGTCGCTACTGTCAGTGAGTGAGTTTAGAATCACGGCGAGAATAGAGAATTAGCGGCATTTTTATAGGCCTCCGATATGAGGATATAAAGTAGTGTAAAAAGCCAGCAACACAACCAATGCGCGGACTGTGGCGCAGTTGTCCATGGTCGGGGGCGTACTCTTACCATATAGGAGACCCACCTGCTCCGTTGTCCGCTATACTGTATAATAAAATAAGAAGACGTTTAGAAGTGATTGTGAGCTCCTATGTGAAATAAATATCTTTTACTTTGAATACATACGATTAATAGGCGAAATTTTTAGTGCCAAGTTAGACAAAACTTTATTAATTCTTATTCATATTCAATAAATAAACCAATACTTGATAATGCATTGCTCTTGAAGGTTGGTTGATAAGAAATATTGTTTCTTTTTTCTTTTCAATTTATCTTCTACAACATAGATGTACTGTCTATGTACTAGATTGGTTGAGTGAATGAAAGCTGCAAGTGGCGAGCGGCATCCATTCGTGAGGAGCAAGCGTAACCTCTTTTATCGTTCGCATGAAAAAGATCAACCTTGAATCGGAGCAGAGCAAGTGACCGTTCGGATATCAATTAAAATAATAATTGCGCACTTGAACACGAAGCGTTCCGGCCGACTGGCGTCACGCACTCTGCAACATCGCATCGTCTATGGACGCGCCCTTCACGACGGCCGAGCCGCGCCGCCAGGCCCGCCATCGCGACAGCGTGTGCCACTTAAATTAGTGTAATTCCTCATTTAGATCATTTATAGTAATGAATATATACACAACGAATCTTTAAGTTTTCTTATTAAACTTCGAGGATGTACGTGTAAGTGAAAATAAACTACAACACAGATATACGCATGAATGGGAGATTCGTAAGAAATAGGAATTGTGTGTAATGGGATCGCCACTGAGCGGAAACGGTGAACTTAAGTCCATGTAGAGAGTCGCAGGGGCGGGATGGTCAGTTGACTCCGTGTGATACTTACCCTATGCCTTGATTACCTAATTTAGATCTCAAAACATTCTAACCGACCGGTTAGGAACTGGTTAGTAACTCTATCGCCTCGTAATATAATATTTATTCCGCGTTTATCTCGCAGATCAATTAAAATTGCACAATGTAATCCAAAACACGCGATAATAGCGCTCAACGCATACAACGGACATAATTTACAAGAAAAATGTCTGAATAATTGATCGTTTCCCGCTGCTACTCCGTTTTTACACGCACCGCCGAGGCTCGACCGTTCCTATCACGAAATGGAACTTGCAAAAGCGCAGACAGCCCAAAGCCCGGTGTCGGTGACCAAAGGCGCCCAAGCTGGATGTGACGCTTCCCCACTCACCAGCAAGCTCTCCACGTAGTAGGCGAACAGCAGGGAACCCGGAAGGGGCATCTTCGCACCGGCACGGAGCTGCTGGCTCGCTCTACGGACACTATTTACGCGCTAACAGCACAGCTCCGGCGGGAGCTGGGCAGCGCGGCGCGCAGGCATTCCTCCGACGCGACGGGCCGGCGGCGACTGAGCCGCGCCGGCCGCCGCCGCTCTATATAGCGCGCCACTTTTGGGCCCGCGCGCCTCTTCACGCTCTACATCCACGAGCCAGGCATCTCCAGCACCTAGCCAGTACTTTCCTCTCGATCTGACGTCTCATCAGCTAATGAGCCGGGAACACAACACGGAACCGCATTCATTTCATATACCTTATTATACGCTGAGTAGTAAAATTTATATTAAGATAGAAGTGCCGATCTCTCAGTTGGTTAGGTACATCTTAGACGATGAGAGATGTTGCTTCGCTCAGCATCTTCAACCGCATCTATCACGGGAACTGTTCGGAGGAGCTGTTTGGATTGATACCTGCTGAATTTCACCATCGAACTTCGAGGCAAATACAAAGTTTCATTCTTTTCACCTCGATGTTTTTCGTTGTGGAACAACTGAAGTATCCAAGGCATTTTGTGTCGCGCACCACCTCTCTCTGGAATCAGCTGCCAGCAGGTCTATTTGCAAGCTCATACGATGCGGGGACTTTCAAAAAAAGAGGGTACATATTCCTTTAAAGCCGGCAACGCACCCGTTGCTCTGCAAGGGATTAGTTGGTGGTAGATAGGACCGTAGATGAGCCTCCTGCTCGTTTGTGACGGTTCCTATTAAAAAAATTGAAAATCTTCAGTGGGTGACTATAAAACTCGAATTGGGATGTTTTCTTTCATATTTTCAGCATCACATCCGAATGCAGTTACGGCGTGATCAGATCGGATCGGAGCTTAATGGCGATTGCAGAAACACGTATACTCTAAATACCAGTTGGAACTGTAAAACTATTTGCGCTATTTTTAGTTACATAGCCAGATACGAGACAGCTGGGTCTGTTGGTCTGTTGGTCATAGAAGATCGCCGCCGCCCATGGACAACCATGGATATTGATTGAATTGCCGGCGTTTTACACAGCTTAAGCGAAATACCTTGGCGGTCCTGCGGTATCCTCACTTAGTCTGGAAAAAATAGTAAAAGTACTCTTACACGCTGGTATTTTGTATACTAGTGGTATCGCTCCGGACGAACCGGCCCAAGTAGTCAATACACTATAATAAATCTTAGGAAGTTCACCCAAGCCTTCGCAAATTATTTTTATTCGTAAACATGTCGGGGCTATTACTAGTCTTCAATTGGATTTGCAAACTCCTCAATTTGCCTTTCCGTCCACGCCCCAATTTCTCCAGCTTCTATTTCTAATAACACATTGCGACGTTACTCTTCAAATAAATTTGCATTCTTTACGCAATATTGTAAGCCTAGCTCAGTTCCGCGACGGTTTGGATTCTAAAGTGGAAACGGGCAGGCCACATTGCACGCAAACAAGATGGTCGATGGGGCCGAAAAGTGCTAAAGTGACGACCACGGACTAGAAGCGCAGCCTAGGACGTCAACCTACAACGTGCATAGACGACCTTATAAAGGTCACCAGATGACGCAGGGTGCAGGTCGCCTCCGACAGTTATGGAGGTCCGAAGAGGAGGCCTATGTCCAGCATTGGACGTCCTACGACTGAAATGATGATGAAAGCTAACTTTATCGCCAATTTAAACTTGCATTACTAATTTAACTGTATCAGAGTTTTATGTTAATATTTAAATTTTCATATATATGTGAAGAGAAAGAGCGAGCCACGTGTCCAGTAATTTATACCGCTTAAGCGGCGTATATAGCACGTCCATAATGCGAATGGTGATGCGGTTGAGCATGAGCAGTGGTAATCTCATACCATCAAGAAGACCCGCATCCCCGTCATCTGTTACATAATAGAAAATATAATTTATCTGTTAAGAATGGACATTGGACAGAGATCTGGAATGAAAAATATTGACAACTGGTTGTGAATCTGCGCTATCGTCTCGTACAAGTATTTTTATTTGTTTCGGATTATGATAAAAATGAGTGAATAAACTTTATCGCGATGAGTGAACAACCTGCAGATCTTTGTTTTTTCTTACGTCAATTTCGCCAATGTTATGCTGTGCTTAAGTAATAACAGAGATTGGAGCTCGCTCGCCGAGGGGACTCAGTATATGAAAGTACATATGAAATGAAGCCGATATTTCGATTCAACCAAGTCCTTTATTTACTTTTTTTAGTGGTAGCTGTACTTGAAGCGGTGCTTCCACTGTGTGCGGAGGCCCTTAAAAATACCGCTTAAGCGGCGTAAAAAGCCGGCAACCGAAGCGCGGACTGTGGTGCGTTAATCTGTGGGTGGCGGTGTTATCTTACTATACAGGAGACCCAACTGCTCCGTTCTTCAGTGTACCATATAAAAAACAATGTGAGAGAACTTTCTGAATATGTTCAAAGTTAAATTGTACTTATAAAATTTTTATTAAAAAATTTATATTCAATCTCGTTTATCTGACTTAACTAAGTTACCCCTATGTTATGTTATTTTTTTGATATAGCGTGCAACGAAGCAAGCCATTGACCTTTATGGTAAGAGATCACTACCGCCTATGGAAAACAGCACTACAATCTGTGCTTATGTTGTGTTGCAGGATTTTTATGCCTCTTTAGCTCTTTAGCTTTTGGAAGTTATACTTAACTTCCAGAGCTTTCGATATTGTTCTCACTCACTCAGCGAAACACGGAGTGTATATATATATATATATACAATATACAACAGATATATTGTTTGAAAAAACTCGTTTTTTATATGAAGCTTTTAATACGTTCAGCCGATGCTACCTATGTTCTATTTATTAATTAAGATTATTAATCAATTTTAAAATGTACCTACCTACCTAAAGTGACTTCACATGCCTTCGTCTATTTGACAAGTTCTCCATTATTAAAATAATCAAACATAAGTCCTGTACTCAAACGTACGGGATCTACGAACATTTATAGCGATTCCTTTCGTATTCCTGATAAGTGACGATCGCAAAGATTATGAAACAAATGAATTGAAATGTATGTAGTAAAGATGGGCCGAATAGCCTTAAAGTTATGGGAATTTTTTTATTCTATAGCGGACAACGGAGCAGGTGAGTCTCCTATATCGTATGAGAACCTACGCCCAGGAACAACCGCGCTACAGTTCCGTACAGTGCGTGACTATATCCTTCAGCATGGCGCTTATACCTACTAGGTCGGGCGATCGTCCACCAACGAGGAAACGTTCATAATATTTGCTTTGACTTTACCTTATTATATCCCTACGTTGGCTTGCATTGAAAACTAGATTTTGATCGTGTTGGGTGAACAATATAAAAGACAAATTGCATATATCGGTATATTTTTCTTGAGAAAAGTATTTATTTCGGAACCCTAATATATAAAAGTGGAGCCATTTAGTTTTATCAAATGGCATGTCAATACGAGATCATCGAACATTAAATCGAAAAAGCTTTTAGAATAATGTAGCAATGAATTTGTTTAACATTTGAATAACATTGGTGGCTAATATCAAATCTGTTTCTTAAACATTTTAAAAATAAAATTCGGCTACTTTAGAAACCGAATACATAAGGATAAATCGCATCATTCTTAGTTAAATTGCACGCGTAAAAAAACGATCTATTAAGACATTAGGGAAGTTACGCCATACAAGCGAATTGCATGGAACCTTTTCCGTAACAAACCACAACAAGCCAAAGTTCTAGCCTGGTGAAGTCCGATAGGCTGCAACAGGATAGTTTCGTCACAGACAACTTGTTGATATTTTGAAAATATTCATGTGAAATAACAATTCGAAAAATTGTTCCGATCCTCTTACAACAACTTATATACAATTTATATAAAAAGGGACACTTAATTCTGATATTAAATAGTTACCCATAGAGCGATGTTTGGTACTGTACAACTGTTCTAAGATAATCACTTTTAACAAAACACTTTTAATAAAATTGACATATAAAAATGATTAATCTAAGATTATACCTATAATATACGTTCTTTGTTTTTAACATAATATAAAAGTAATTAAATAACCTAAACTATTATTTAGGAATGATGGATAGACTTTTTAAATTTCACGCTTAATTACAGAATTATAGTTTTTTTTAAACTTAACCTTAATTATGTTTTCAATGGCTAATTCGCTTAAGAGCTTAACGCGGACTTAGGGGTGAGACACGAACCTTAGCTAGGGTCATCACGGGAATGTTGGCTGCCTAATCGGCCGATCGTAACCTCACCGGGGTGGAGTTTGGGTCATATATTACGGTCCTCACCTCCGTTTCCGGCAGTGATGATTTTTGGCGCGGTCCCTACACAGAACTCTGTCATCTGATTTTTTTGTATTTATTCTTAAAGGAGTCTATCAGTTTATTATTACCTTGTGTAATTTGATTATCCGAATCATGGATGATCATTTAGCGGCCTCCGGTGCGTCGGGCGACTTTTTCTGGTCGGGGTAGTGTGGTATTTAATGCTATTGCTTTTTAGTAATAACACTCAGTCGCCTTCTTCTTCCACTGGGCTATTGTCGGGAGCACTAAACCTTAAACACTGTCATCTCTTACTTATTGCTCGACTCATCTTAGAAATAGTGTTATTTATCTATGGTAGATACTTAACATAGATTTCTTCTCTGTTCTTGACATAGCTGTATATTATTTTGTAGCCTGTGTAAGGGAATTTTAAAAAATCGTACTGTACTTATGCACAAATTTTTAAATTCAAAAATCAAAATATACAGTATTACGTATAGTAGATCCTGTTGCTTGAACTAGATAATTAAAAAAATATATTTTATAACTTTCTGTTTAGGTTACCGTATTATCAAAGTATGTCCTATCAGAAGGTTACTCACGTTCTTTTTGATCTAGATGGACTTTTGATTGGTAAATAACAAATAATATATTATTAACAATATAAAAAAGAAAAAATTTCCTCATGGGGTTTTCTTTACAGATTCTGAAAAGTTTTATACGCAAGCATTTACAAATGTATGTGCAAAGTATGGCAAAACATTAACATGGGAGCTAAAAAAGAATTTACTTGGCTTTCAAGGTTGGGAATGTGCAGAAAAGATAGTCCATACGTTAGAAATTCCGCTCAGAAATGAGGAATTTATGAGTGAATGTCAAAAGCACTATGAATTTTTATTCCCTAATGTTAAACTTATGCCAGGTATTAAAGCCATGTTCTTATAAACATTATAAATATACATTATTGAAGGTATTTAAAGAATTTGTGTAAACACAGGTGCCCAAAAACTAGTTGAACATTTAAAACAGAATGGAATTCCCATTGCACTGGCAACAAGTTCTAGTGATGAAAGCGTTAATATGAAAATGCAAAGTCACAAAGAATTTCTCAGCAACTTCCACCACCTCACCATGGGCTCTTCTGATCCAGATGTTAAAAAAGGAAAACCCGATCCTTCTATATTCCTGGTCTGTGCTTCCAGGTTTCCAACCAATCCAACATCTGAAGAGGTATTTTTTTACTTTAACAAGAGATAAAAGAAAAAATAATGAATGATAAAACAATTTTTGTTTGCTTTGCTTTTTGTTAGTCAGTATGTTGAGTACATTATATTTTATCTTATTCATGAAAAAAAGTATAACTATAAATATGTCTTCCAGTGCCTGGTATTTGAGGATGCTGTCAATGGGGTTAAAGCTGCATGTGCAGCAAATATGCAAGTGGTTGTTGTTCCTGACCCACGGATAGAAAAGGAGTTACTGAAAGATGCCACCCTCATACTAGATTCACTGGAGGAATTTCAACCTGAACTTTTTGGTTTACCTGGCTTCCCAAACTAGGACAAAAATAATAGCACACATAAGGTATGTGGCCATTATTTTATGTGTGTGTTTCTTTCCTATATTTTAAGATAAAAATCAACTGTCTATCAGTTTTTAACACTTTCATACCACTAAATATATATTAGAGGTAAACTAAAATTAATAAAAAAAAGAAGCTTTTGTACCAAAAAAAGATTTAATAGGGAATGCACAGGTAAAGGTGTGGAGAATTGGTTTCTTCAGATGCAATAATGTCTCTAGTTCAAGCCAATCTAGTTTAGCTATTTTTTTATAAACTGAACATAAATAAGCCAAAGTCAATTTATATTCTGTGTATTAACTTAGACAAGTATTACTAGTGTAATAAAATATAGAGACATCACTAATGAATAAGTGTTCAATTATATCTAGTTCATAAATAGCTGACTAGTGCTTCTGGAATTAATTAAATAGTTAATAATGCAAAGTTACGAGTTTAGCAGCATTTGTCCATCTGTCATAGATTTCTGATAATTTTTAATTTATATTATTTTTTAAATGTATCAGTACAATGCGGATTTTAGTAAAACGTATATTTTAAGAAACCATTTAGTTTCTACATTGTTCTAAAGAATGTGAATTGAAGAGATCTGGCATTATTATAGCTTAATTAATAGTATAAAAAATCCTATATTTTTGCCATAATATATATTATGTATATTTAAAAAGTAGCAAATCATGAAATGATCATTTAAGCAAGAGTTTATAATGCTTTTGCAACAGGTACTTAATAGATGGCTGTTGTCAGTTATAAATATTTATGTGTTATTAATAGTATATTTTATATTTGTACCCTTTTTTAATTAACCTGCCTGACATGCAATGTATTTTTTACCCCAGCCTCCAGATTGGGAGAGTAAAATCATTAAATTTCAGTAAAATAATATAATCCATGTATAACATATACTAATAATAAAAGATATTAATTGCTCAGCTGTGAAGTACGTGATGAGTGAATTATTTTTCTTTATTCCTTCTACTGGTTGTCTTCAAATGGGGGAAGACCAAAAAGTTCTGGTCGAAACTCTTCCATTGAATCAATTATCAGGGTAGCATTGGAAACCAAAGCACGGTCAAGGCGAGGATCGGGTACTAACACCACTTGCATACCAGCTGCAATCGCTGCATTCACTCCATTAAGGGAATCTTCGAAAACCAGACACTGCAAATCATATTCATAAATTTAAATGCCTAACAACAAAGTATCGATGAAGAAAACTTAGTGATTTTTAAATAAATAAAGTTTAAATACAAACAAAAAAATTTAACTCAAGAAGCCTCTTGATGTTTATAATTATACTGGCTAAACTTATTTCTATATATATATTATTTACGCGGCAAAATTTGAATTGTACCTGTTGACTATCTGGTTTTTCAGGAAACTTTGCAGCTGCTGTGTAAAATATATCCGGATATGGTTTACCTCTTTTCACAGCCGGGTCTGACGATCCTAGTGTTTTATATGGAAATAATTCAAATAGCTCTTTGTGATTTCTAATTTTTATTTCGTAAGTTTCTTTACTACTACTTGTAGCTAAACCTATTGGGATATTACTTTTTATCAAATGTCTAAGCAATCTCTCCACTCCTGAAAAAAAAAACATTCCTACTCTTTCTATTCATACAATATGTTTATGTTTTTTTTATATTTACCTGGCAATACCGAGCACAGTGGAAATAAGTCGCTAAAAATTTTCCGCGTTTCTCTTAAAAATTCTTCAACAGTGAGGGGTAATTCCAGTGCTTCAATTATGGACTCCGCAAATTCTTCACTTTGTTTGCCCATTATTTTACATTTTAAGTCAAATGTAAAATTTTTCCCAAACCGTGAAGCTAATTCTTGAAAGCCTAATGTGTAAAGATCTTCAGTGTCTAAAAATATATTACCGACATTAAGAAAACATCACAAAAACTAATCTTATATTATATCACGAGTACTTACTTAAAATCAATCCATCCATATCGAAAAGCACATGAGTAACGGGCTTAAAATTCATTTTGTATTTTAAAGTATATTGTTATTTTATTCCTCATATAGGTACTTCAAACTTGATATTTACTGAAGTAAAAGTAAATCTAACTGCTAATAATTATATAAAATAAGTATTACACTCTTACATAATACAATATTGAGTTTCTACGAATGTAACCTTGAAAATAAAAATTCAACACTAATCGCAGTTCTTGTTTCAACAATAACATCACAGTTCAGTCTCTTATCTTATGTCTATATTATTAGGACTCGGATAACGACGAACTTTTAAAATATAATACTATAATAATAACTCCATACATAACTCTTAGTATATATGGATACTTATAAAATAATTATATTATAATATATCATCAGATAAACAAATGACTTGTAGTTTTAGTTTCTACAGTGATCAAACCTAGTATCGAATATATATATATTTATATATAGGATAAATATATATATTATATATAGTATACCATCAGTATAATATATCATCAGATAAATGACTTAGTTTTAGTGTCAATAATGATCGAACCCAGTATATCTATATATATAGTATATTGTAGTGTATATATATATATATATATATATATATACTTGTAAAATATGGGGCTATTGTCTATTGTTTTCTTATATTTCGATTTCAGAATTCGTCAATAGTCTTTAAAAAAATGTGAAAAATTTACACTAAAAATGTTGATCAAAACTCTCTTTAAGGATAAATAAACATAATATATATAATATAATATTAATAAATATAAGCCGTCGTATCTTGTATATGGCGTATTCTAGACATACTCTGCGCGTCGAAAATACTAATTTCTATAGTGTCTGTTGTACTTTCCATTTTATAATCTCTGGTTCAAACTTCGAGATTTGAAGATTTGTTTTTAATATATATGAATTCCAATGAAACAATATTAAATAAAATACTGTCCGAAAGTTATTTAATTAATTGCTTTTTAAAAAGTAGTAACGCCTTCAAAATGATAATATTTAGCGCAGTGTGACTAATGTTTCATACTTCTAAATGCGAATAAATAACGTGTTTTAGTGTATTTCGAATGTATTACTATTTTTTATACAATGGAAGGTCCCGGAATGAGTTTATTCAAAGGTGCTGCGAGCATTCACATAAATAATAGTGCTCAGGATAGACTACAAGAACAAGAAGAACTTGAAGATCAGAAAAGGCGGGATGCAGAGGTAAATTTTAAACAAAAGCGTTCGTTTTGTTTCAAGATAAAAGTTTCATTTCAAAGTAGAATTTTACTCATTTTGCAGTTGAAACACAAACTTGAGAATGCTTTCGACGATTTACAAGATGATGATGATGCGAGTTCAGTGAATAGTAGTGGAAATTGCACCTTAGATCGGACAAATGCTAATAGTAAGTCTCAAAGAAGCACAAAATTGAAAATATATAAATAATTTATATGTCAAAATACTTACAAAATTTCTAACCACTGGTTACAATTTTATAATGATGTCAGGTGAAAGCATCTGGCATTCACTATATTATTCTCTACTGTGAGGTAAGAAGAATACAAATTAATAACCATATTTAACTTATGCAGATAAACAATATACAACAGACAACAAATATGCAATAGGTCTTTTACCCACTTACACCGAATCGATCAACACTCATAAAGATGCTGTGCCTTTGTCACATTCTACAAAATTATATTGTGATACTCCTAAAAGTAATCATGTACAGCATATAAGAAATCAAGACGAACCAGTGAAGCTTCAGTATAGTCCATATGCTGCTGGTGATACTCAGAACCATTATTACCCTGAAGTGAGAGGTGAGAATAATTTTTTAAATTATAATGTAAAATATTAATTGTTAATGTGTATACAATATACAAATCTTGTAATATTCATGATTAAATTTGCATCAAAATCGATTCGACTCTTATTATTATTCTTATAATTTTTAATTTATAGTAGTAAATATATTTATGCAGTATTTATAGAAATATTTTCAAATTTCAGAACACATTAATGGCTATGGTACAGTGCAGGGTTTTAATAAGAACTATGAGCAACTTAAAGTTATGTATGAAGTAAGTAATTTCTGTATGTGTTGTATGTCTGATTATTAAAAATGTTTAATTATATTGTTTTCATATTAGGGCCGAGTGAAAGAATTGGAACAGTGTGCAGCTCAAATGAAAAACCTGGACAACGAAATAGACAATTTACGGGGTCGACTTGAGGCTGCTGTCCATGATAAGGATAAAACTGAATTTTCACTGCAGGAGGCACATGAATTGCTTGGTATGTATTCAATTTGTTAACATTTTGATTGACTCTTAAACATATAAAACTTTGTTAAGTGGATAATAAGTTAATTTTGTGTTGCAGCTGCATGTAAACACAAGACACTAGAATTGGAGCACCAGGTGGGGTCGTTGAGCCAGAAATTGATGGAGAGTGATGCAGATAAAGAACAATTGAGATTGGAGCTTCGTTCGGCCAATATCAGCCTCCAAGAGATGCAGCAGAGGTTGCATACAATGCAGGTAGAACTTTTCCATTCCATTATTAAAATTATAGAAACAAATGGGGATAATTAAATATGTTTTTTATGGTATACCGGACAATGAAAGAGGTGGGTCTCCTAAATGGTAAGAATTCACCACTGCCCGTGAACAACCACGCCATAATTTGCGCTTTGGTTGTGTTGCCGGATTTTTACGCCACTCAAGCGGCAGAATTTCTAGGGCCGTCCCAATTAGTGTGTCAACAGACACTTCAGTATGACTCTCCCATGGCTAGGACAGTGTAAAGACGCTGTCGAGCCCTACCAGAGGCTGGATAAATTATAATTGTTCGGAATCCGAATATTCGAAGCTGAAACCTCTCGCTTCGTGGTAAACTTATGAAACCGAAAGTTTCACAGTTTGAGGTATTCTTGATTATTGTAAGTTCTAAACAAGTTAGCTTCACCAATTTTAATATGGTTTTTCAGGCTTGACTTCTTTAAATTTTACACAAGTCCGAATCCTATGTTTTGTTGTGATATTGTTGACATTTTGTGAATAATTGTGTTCTATTTCAGGTAGCTCACACTCACAATACTGACGCACTGTTCCGTGAACAACAAGATAGGTTTGTATTATATTTTATATTATAATCCTCTTATATGTTTTGAAGTTTTTATTAATATCAAAGCATTATTTTCCAGGTACAGGGAAGAGATGGATAGAATGCAAAATGATTTAACAAAGGCAAAGATGAGGCTTGGTGAAAAGGTTTTGTAAAATTTATTTTTATTTTATATTATCAATGTACTAATTTTATTGTCGGCACAAAACGTGGATGCGTACTTAATTCCCGAAAATGAACAATATCTATCATTTAAATCGCAATATAATATTTCTTTTCAGGGCTTTACTTTATGAATGAATATTTCAATAATGTCTATTTTGTAGGACAGAGATATAAAACAACTAGAAAAGAGGTGTAAAGAGAGAGATAGAGAAAAGGAAGAGATTTTGATAGAGAAAGGTGCTACTATAAACAGATTGGCAAGTGAGTTGGAAGCTGCACAGAATAGATTGGTGAGTGGGGAAACAGCTCGGCTCAAGGAGAAAGTCAGTCAACTGACTACAGACAGAAACTCTTCGAGGGAGCAGGTGAAGGAGCTTGGAGTGAGTAGATATATGTTCTTTATGGTATAGCGGAAAATGGAGCAGGTGAGTATTCTATATGGTAAGAGATCACCGCCGCCCATCACCAACCGCACCACAGTCGGCGCATTAGTAGTGTTGTTGTGTAGTTGGCTTTTTACGCCATTTAAGCATCATTTTTTTAAGGAACTCCCATATCGTCACTCTGCAAAATACAGTAGAAGTACCATTTGACGCTGAGTATACTGTGAGCCCTTGCTATCACTTCAGATGAGCCGGCCCAATCAGTGCGTCAGTACTTTAAAGTGAAAGTTATTTTCTGAATTCTCTTCAAAGCTTAGATGTTGCTACTTGTTATAATTATATGTTCCAGTCCAAGCTGGAGGTGACAGCGCAAGAGTTGGTCCTCTGTCGAAACAAACTGTCTTCGAGCCAGCGGGAGTTCGACAGCTGGAGGAATACGCTCAACCAGATTCTACATGAAGTCTCACCCGACGCTGTCTATAATATAGGTGAGCACTTATTATAACTTATCTAGTTACATGCTTTATTTCTAATGAGTTTATCATAAGAAAAAATCTAATGATCTGAAAATAAAAACCAGAATTGTGTTGCTTTAAAGAGAAACAACATTTTATGCTTTTATTTTACTTTGTTTTTACTTTTTTTGTGGTATAGCTGACAACAGAGCAGGTGGGTCTCTTATATAGTAAGATGTAACACTATCGCCCATGGATAACCGTGCAACAGTCCGTGTATTGGTTGCAATGCTGACTTGTAACGCCGCTCAAGCGGCATTTTGCAAGCGGCATTTTGGCAAGCCTCCGTTATCCTCATTCACTCAGCGAACAGAGTAGAAGCACCGTTCAAGCACGACTACCGTTTCACGCTGCCAATTGTATTATTTATCTATTCTATTATTATAAATCTTTCTTTTCATTTATCCTACATCTTATTTTATTAACAATAGATAACTTTAATCTTTTGTTTGCATTTTTGAATTATTTAAAAAAGATTGTGTTTCTAAAAGTTTTTAAACTCACGAGAATTTATACCCGGGATGCTGATCTCATAAAATTAAACCTATTCTATCTATTCTCCACTGTTATTCTCTGAGTTTTACTTTAAATGTAACTTTACGTACATATTTATGCAATCGATGATTATGTTGCAAAACATTTAACACCTTGTTTAAAACAATGCTATACTCGTATAATGCCTATTGTTCCTTTATTGCTCATGTGCATTTGCTACAGCGAAAACGAGACAACACTTTGAAAATAGATTTTTACTAAAACCAGTAAGATTTTTTAATATGGAGGGTCAAGAAGTCCAGAGAAGTTGGGCTAAACCGTTGCTGAAATGAATAGTTTATTCTTTGAATACACCAGAGTCGTGAAATTTAATTAATTTTATGCGTAATTAATTTTTTGCGTTTAATTTAGGCGAGTCGCCATCACCGGGAAAGCTTGCCACGCTAAAGGAGATACTGAGTGGATACAAACAACAAATGCAGAAAGTGGGCCACTTACAAGACGAGGTCAATAGAAGGTATTCCATTTTGTTTTTACACATGGTATAGCGGGCATTGGTTTTGTTGCCGGTTTTTTACTCCGCTTAAGCGGCATTTTTAAGCGCCTCCGATATCCTCACTTACTCAGCGAAACACAGTAGAGCAGTAGTAGTAGCACCGTTTTAAGTACAACTACCATTTCACGCTGAGTATTCTGTTAGCCCGTGTCACTCCGGACAACCTGGCCCAATTAGCGCGTCAGCAGTTGCTTCGGCATGGCTCTCCCACGGGTGCAATTTTTTTCGATAATATTTTATATATATATTGAATATTTTACTTACCAAAATATGATTTTATTTTAGTAAACTTCGTTTGGAATTGGCTTCACGGGTATAATACGGGTATTTTATAGTTTGGACAACGAAAATTTGCTACGACCACATAGACATGTATAAAAAATACGAATTTCGAGAAAAATAAGATATAGTGACTTTTTTTCTAGTATATTTATAGAAAATCTGTGATTAAATATTGGATATACGATTTATTTTGTTTGGAACTTAAGAACTACTAGAATATTGCTTGGTTATGTATAGGTATTGGTGAAACGGCTATTGTCCGTAATTCAACATCTGAGCGCCTATTTTGCGTGCGGGGTGGTGTGTCAGACGTGCCAGCCTAGCTCTCCAAGAAACTTCAGCAGCCTCTTCAGATTCGACCTTCGGGTCCCGAGGTGTTGTGCCCTGTATGCTTCAACTCCTGAACACTCTAAAGAGACACGAGCTACTGTTTCGTCCTCCAAGTACGCTCTGCTTATGGGGCGACCTGACACACCTGTACTCTCTACATCGGTGTTCATAGTAACTTTGATGCATTAATTTGACAAGAAAGATAAGTTATGCGGTTCCAAAAACCTGCTTGTGCGTAAAGTTCATCGACACCAGCTCTCGGTATCTGTCGGACAAATTAGGTTTACGCCACCGATTCGTCGCATGTTTCAGTCCAAGAATAAAGAATTTGTTGAAATTGATATTTTATGTTGTTCATTGTGTAAATTTAAATATATATATATATATATATTCACTATCCTAGTAAACTTTCCCTCTCATTAATTTCTTAATCTGTTTCACTTTTAACCCATCTTGTACATTGCTCTAGGGTTGTAATATGTATCTTTTAATCTGTAAAATGGTGGACAGACGACCTTATAAAGGTTGCCGGAAGGCGCTGGATGCAGGTCGCCTCCGACAGGTATTCATGGAAGTCCAAGGGAGAGGCCTATGTCCAGCAGTCCAGAATCTGTAAAATGTATATTTTAATCTGCGAATAGCGAGTTGGTGACATTCATATTTAGTTGTTATTAATTGTTATTTCTTATGATGTAGTCCAGCATAGTCACGAATCGTCTCGCACGTAGGCTCGACGACTTCCAGCCGCCCGAACAAGCCGGATTCCGGAAAGGCTTCAGCACAGTAGACCACATCCACACGCTCCGGCAGATTATACAGAAGACCGAAGAGTATAACCGGCCTTCGATTCTGTCGAAACTTGGGCAGTGCTTCGGTCCTTGCAGCGATGCCAGATCGACTGTCGGTACATAGAGG